>QNUK01000529.1:443165-446423 GCA_013621035.1 Clarias magur | reverse complement strand
GTGTGTGTGGTGTGGTGTGTGTGTGTGTGTGTGTGTAGTGTGTGTGTGTGTGTGTGTAGTGTGTGTGGTGTGTGTGGTGTGTGTGTGTGTGTGTGTGTGTGTGGTGTGAATAAAGTAAATAAAACAAACTTCACACCATGATCATGTTTTCATGAGTACTGTTGTGTGCAGTAGGTTCTGTTTGTGCATTGGGTTGTGTTACAGTAGTGTACATGCAGTATTTTCTATAGATTTATGCTCTTCAGATGCAGCTCACAAATCTAAATGCCGAATCCTCTGCAGAGATCCGTTACTGTAAAGTTTCTAAAAAATATGCATTGGCAGTTAAGAAACAAAGAACCTTGTCACAAATTGAGCGTTGTGTTTTCACTTGTTTTGCTGTAGTGTGTACTGATGTGTATAGTGGTGACATTTCTGAAAGCTTCGAGCTGCTCTTTTGGTGTGAAAGTTTGAGTTTTGAAGTGAGAAGGCGTGGATGTGTTCATGTAGCTTTAGAAAAGGGTGTTGCGTTTAGACATGGGGGAACATGGAGGAAACGTTGGTGAAATGTGTTTTAGCATTTGAGAAAAACGGTAAGCTCTACTTTTTGTGGATCATAAAGTTTTAAAGTAAGTTATTGCTAATAAAGACGCTGTAGGTGTGAAATAAGCGAAACAGTTTCCATTTACAGACTTTATCTCCCAGGCACGTGCACTCCACACATCATGTCTCTAATGTGATTGGATGCTGGGTGAGGCCACGCCTGTACATTTTTAACCTAAAGCATTAATGTAACAAGTAGTTATGTGATTCATTTATGATGTTTTACTGCCACCTACTGGTCTGAAACAGAGCAGCACATCACATAAAGATAAACGTTAAGTCTGAAGATCACCAAATATATATAAAAAAAAATTTCAGTTTCTCACTCACATGCTCACCTTCTGTCCCGCTTCATCCTGTATTCAGGGTCACATGGGGCGGAGCCGATCCCAGGAGACTTAGTGCACGATGCGCGGTACACCGTGGACTCTCCAGTCCAGGACACACACACACACAAACACGCTCATTCACACACTACGGGCAATTTAGGAACGCCAGTTAGCTTAATCTGCATGTCTTTGGACTGTGGGAGGAAACCAGAGGACCAGTAATGTAACCTACTGGATTCTAACTGCCATTAAACAACAACAAAGGAGACCAATTGAATCAAGCTGGATGAAGATTGTGTCTTTACACCCCGTACAGAGATTCCCTATCGATAGCAGTGATATCATTTAATCTGTGGTGATGAAGATCCTGCGCCCCACGTGACCTCATGAGCACTCGGCTAACCCGGCTACGGCACGTCGTCCGTACATTCGTCAGGGTAAAGCACGTCACCGTGGTCAGTGTGGCTCGGGGTGCAGAGCAGGGATACTCCAGGACTCCTGGCCATGAGGTGGGAAATTCTCCCCCTCACATCTAAAGCACATGATCATCTCTCTCCACGTTACATATCGGAGCGGGTTCAGTCCTACACCCCTCTCACACTCTCCGCCCATCACACTCCCTGACCCCTGACCCCTGTGTGACCCCATGTGCTCCAGAGCCTTTAGCCTCGGGAATTCTCTCCCCGAAAACATCAGTAACAGATTCTCCAACCAAACACAAAGCTCCACTTAAGACCCGTTAATTCAGAGACGTTAACGTTCCATGATGTCAGGCTGCACTCAAAACTCAAACCTCCTTCTGAATCAGCAGCTGTTTTTAAAAGTCTTCAGTCATGACACTGTCTCCTTTCATTGCATTTTGTCTCAATCACTTACTACTTAACGTTGCCTTTTACTCAATGTTATCTTGTTTTCTTGGTTAATCTAACCGCGGTTTGATCTGGAGGGCGACCAGAAAAGTGACTTTATAAATAAAGTGCATTATTACATGTTAGGAATTATTTCACAATTTAACTTTGCCAATCCATTTCACTCACTCAGTCATCACCTATACCGCTTTATCCTGTATTCAGGGTCACGGGGGGCGGAGCCTATTCCAGGAGGCTTAGGGCACGAGGCGGGGTACACCCTGGACAGGGCGCCAATCCATCGCAGGGCACGCGCACACACACACACTACGGGCAATCTGGGAACGCCAATTAGCCTAATCTGCAGGTCTTTGGACTGTGGGAGGAAACCGGAGTACCCGGAGGAAACCCACCAAGCAGGGGGAGAACATGCAAACTCCATGCACACAGAGACGGGAATCGAACCCGTACCGCCCCGATCCATTTCCTGGTACATTTTTTGGAAAGTTTTGGGATACGAGAGAGAGAGAGAGAGAGAGAACGCACATGAAGACAAGGAGAAGGTGTGAGGTCACGGGATGGAGCTTTGAGGAGTCGCTTCCTGACGCACCACGGCTTTAACGAACATCACGAGAGCGTCGCCTCTAACCACACATGACCACGCCCTGGGTTCCTGCGTGTTCCTGAGGGACAACCTCTTAAGCCCCCGCCCCCCCAACCCGCACCCTCCACTCCCAGAGCCGTATCAAGTGAATAAATGAGATGATTTCAAGGATGATTCCTTTTTATTATAAATAACAGAGTACAGTAGTTCTATACATTTTCACAGTCTTGCGGTACAGATGGTCCAGACAGACAGAAGGGTGTGACAACAGCACGAGACGGAACGAACAATCAGATAAAAACACACGGAAACACCACAGTGGTGCAGTGTTAATTAAAAAACAACAACAACAACAACAGCGCTCCTTTCAGTGAAAGCTCTTCCTGTTAGTTGATGGAGGCCGGGAGTCTCAGCATGCTGCAGGTGTTTCTCCACAGCTCGGCCTGGAGCTCTGCGTCATAAGAAGCTGCGGATGACGTCACGCGGTGGCCTTCGTGCACGTAGCAGCCGCTGACGCCTTCAAAGTCTCGAGATGCCGCGACGTACACGGCTGCTTCTGCCGCCTGCGCTGGGGTCTGCATGCACACACACACACACACACACACCAAACATTAACACCAAACGTTCCATGTTTATCCAACATTAAAATCACTTGTTTAACCCCGCACGCCGTCGCACCCTGAACAACAGCCAGGCCACGACTCTCTGTGCCAGTTTCTCCAGAAGGCTCATGTGGCGGTACAGCTGCGTGTCGACCACGCCCGGGTCCACGGCGTTCACCGTCACAGCGTGGCGTCCGGATCGCAGCTCCTGGTGGAGGCGATAGGTGAAGAGCAGCTGTGCAAGCTTGCTCCGAGCGTACGATGCGTGAGGACTATAATCCTGCCTTCAGAAC
>QNUK01000529.1:393165-438165 GCA_013621035.1 Clarias magur | reverse complement strand
GACACCACATAACAGCACAAATGATCCCATTAGGAGAACTTTCCCAACTATTTATTTATCACTTCAAAATCATTTTTAAAAAACGTAAATTATTCATCAATTCCTGACTGCATTACCTGTAGTGAATTGCAGCATTTCGCAGGTCCATATCATCATTTTGTCCATATCACAATTTTTATGCAATGAATTGTGCATCACTTGGCTCAAGTCATTAAAATAGACAAATAAATAAATAAATAAATTACTTCACACCCTATTGAGACAAAGAATCGCTTTATACTTTACTATAAAACCCTGTATAGATCAGAACACCATGTGGACGTTGGTCAAACCCACTTTCCCTGTAGTATTAAAACACCCACAGTATCGGAAACATTCAGTAAGGTAGAAAGCAGACTTTTTTAAAAAAAGTTTGAAACAGATCCTAATTCTGCCTGGAGATGCCTGACCCATTTAGAGGAGCTCTTATTACTACGCTACTTAAACACCACACGTCAGTCCTGTCCACATTTTCCTTTGTAAACTCGGACACCAAGACACTCAACGGTTTGTGAGCAGGGATGCTGTTGAACCTCCTTCGTAACAACATTAATCGAGGTCCAAATGGATTCATCCAACATGTTCAGGGCTCCATAATGTCAGGACTTAATGTCGAATGTCGTACCTTTCTGAAGAGCACAAAAGATTTATATTCAGTGAAAACTCCTGTAAATGGGTGAAGCTCCTGTAAATGGGTGACGCTCCTGTATGCTCTCCTGACAGCTAATAGTCTACAAGCCTTTTAATATCCAGAGAGGTGCCTGATAAGGTCGGCCCTATTATAATAGTTTATTGCAATAGATAATGGCTTAAAAGCCAATAGAGATTTTGAGCCATTACCCACTGCAATAAATTCACACAATAATTTGTCAGATGTGAAGATAAAAAGTCTTCAGAGATATCAGATCTCTTTCTATGGAAATGATATACTATATTTTAGCAACCCGAAAAATATATCAGTGTTCCAATCTGAGAGAGAGACACACACACACACACACACACACACACACACACACACACACACACACACACACACACACATTTAAGCTTTTGTTCAGTTGCCCTGTGTCACGTATATCCTGTACAGATAGACGATAGGACACGGAAAGGGTTCCAGAGGACACAAGCTGTTTGGACGTATATATATTTGTGTAGACACGGCCTATAGGGGGCGTTATAGAAACCAGTGCACACCCTGAGGGGGTTGTTTTATAGACACAGAGGCATGAGAAAGTTTGCACAATATCAGAAAACCTTACAGAATATCAAACGAATTCTACAGTAGGTTATAATCTATAATTCCACATAAATGTGTGATGAGCTTTCCACCTTTTTAGTAAATAGGAGACATTGTCAATACCTAACTGTGAGAATGATCTATAATCTTCCTAAATATGTCTAAATCTATGTCTTTCATTTTTATTCAGTAATAGCATTAATGACTTTATATGGCCTGAGAATTTTCCAAATTGTGCTACTGTAGGTATAATATCCCGAAATAACATAATAGAGTAACTCAGGTTCCTAAACTATAGTATATCATATAGAAATATATCTGATGTCTTACTTTTGATCTTTACATCTGACAGATTATTGTTGATTGCAATGGATAAAGGCTCAAAGGCCACTACAGATAATAGGGCCGACCTTGTCAGACGCCTCTCTGGATATTAAAAGGCTTGTAGACTATTAGCTGTCAGGAGAGCATACAGGAGCGTCACCCATTTAAGGGAGCTTTCAGTGAATATGAATATTTTGTGCTCTTCTGAAAGGTACGGACATTCGACTGTGTCCAAGGCTTTGTCAGCACACGACCGCTGAATGCCAGTTCGTCCTTTATGTGATGGTGTACAGTAAGCAGTGTTCATATTGAGGTGCGGTGGACACATAAGGCAATATTTCTTTTAATTCATCTTAATCCTATCAATCTGAGCACTCATAAAGGAATCCAACTTTTATCTGCCCTATGACAGGAGTGGTCTCTGACCATAAAGTCATATTGTTGAGCAACTTGACTAGAAATGCTAATAGTTTATCATCACTCTCACTCCTCCCCAGCTTCATTATAGAACTCTACAATCCAACGTCCAATTGTACAGTAGATGGAGAATGTAGTTCTCTATAAACAACCAAACTCCATTCAACCCCAGAGACAATAATGTTCCAAAATAATCAGTCCAGAGGGTTGACGTCCTGCAATATAACATGCTGGTGTCTGTTCCAGAAGATTAAACTCGTGAAAAGACCTGATCAGAAACGTCAGAGAATATCCACAAAGTGCTCAAATACAAACTAGACTGAATCTACTGAATCTACACACAGGTACACCTGCAAGGTGAGAACATAAATTTAATTCAAACCTTCCAGATACTTGTGATAAAGGGTCGACTGGAAATGGTTCACTCCCGCACCGTACAGCAGGAGATTTTTCTTTTGTCAATTTTCATACATTCTCACACAATATCATCAGTACTGAATTGCCTTAATGACTGCGTGTTGTGTTTTTCTCTACTCTGTCCTTTCTTGTGACCAAAAAATAGATAATAAATCCTTAATTATAAAAGCTTTAGCCGTCCAGAACAACAATCCAGAAAACCTGCAGCTCCACTGGTGACTCGTGTTCTGAAACCATGACGTCCCATCCAGCAGCCAGAGCACCATCTATTTACTGATGTCTCTGATCACAACCAGAGCCTTCTGAGGGGTTCACCTGCAGCCATCAATCACAGCCAGGCTGGCCTAAAAAGACCAACCTACAGCCAACTAGAACACAGTGTAAGAGAATCGACTGAATCAGAACGGGCCATTATGGTCAATGATCTTCATGTACTTATTGGTTTTGTATAGCATTGCGTACATGATTTACTCTGTGAATACAAACTTATTTAAAATATTATAAAATGTTTAATTTATTTATGCAATTTCACTTTCATTTACAAGAAACTGTAACTGAACAAAGCAAAGCATTTAAATATCACATAATTTACATTATCATATAACGTCATTAAAGATCTAAACAAAATTAGGGCACATCCAACCAAAGATTCTTTAACCTTTGAGATACCCTACACCATAAGATCACTTAAACCATAAAATCACCTACACCACAAGATCACTTAAACTATAAGATCACTTGCAGCATGAGATGCCCTACATTATAAGATCACTTAAACTATAAGATCACTTAAACCATACGATCACTTACACTATGAGATCCCTACATTATAAGATCACTTCCACCATGAGATTCCCTAAATTATAAGATCACTTACACCATAAGATCACTTACACCATGAGATCCCTACATTACTGTAACGGCGCGGGTCGTGCGAGGGGTAGAGCCGTGCTTAAACTGTTCAGAACGGGCAGATCCACAAGCTATTACCACGCGGAGTTCTGAACAGGCAAAAGCACGGCCATTTATACACACGGTTGCTAGGCAACGCCGCCGTCAGGCAATCAGCCTGAATGAGCCACACCTGACTGCGTGTTTATTTAAGGGTCCTGATACCGGTGCACTTCGTGCGATCATTTAGGTAGCACTGGTGAAGGTATCAGGGCCAAAGAAAAGAAAAGACAGACAGACAGACAGACAGCTGTTTAAGACAGAGCCAAAGCCCCACCCTCTGTCTGTTTAAGGCGCCGACGAGAGCGAGTGAGGGAGAGAGATAGAGAGAGAGAGAGCGGCATGCAGCAGTACAGCGTGCACGCTCGGTACAGTTTATTAGTGCATGAAGCACAAACTCTCTCTCTCTCCCATAAGTCCTCGGTAAGGGTGAACGCCCTTACCGAGAGGACAAGTTTGTTTTGTTGGCCAGTGCCCCGTCCGTTCTCGCGTAGACGGTGGAGCTCTGTTTATTTTGTGTTTTCACTTTTTATTTATTCTCCTTTTAAGTTTCTTAATTAATAATCCCACGCTATCTCCAAACAGGAAGGGCTTCCCGTGTGTATCACAAGCACTCTCACTAACTCCTATTTCATTACACACTCTAACGCGCAGCATAACGGCTCTTATCATTAAAAACATTGCGTGGTGCGGCTCCCCATACCGCATCACGTAACAATTACAAGGTCACGTAAACCATAAGATCACTTACACCATGAGATCCCTACATTATAAAATCACTTACACCATAAGATCACTCAAATCATAAGATCACTTACACCTTGAGATCCCTACATTATAAAATCACTTACACCATAAGATCACTTAAATCATAAGATCACTTACACCTTGAGATCCCTACATTATAAAATCACTTACACCATAAGATCACTTAAATCATAAGATCACTTACACCATGAGATCCCTACATTATAAAATCACTTAAACCATAAGATCACTTACACCATGAGATCCCTACATTATAAAATCACGTAAACCATAAGATCACTTACACCATGAGATCCCTACATTATAAAATCACGTAAACCATAAGATCACTTACACCATGAGATCCCTACATTATAAAATCACTTAAACCATAAGATCACTTACACCATGAGATCCCTACATTATAAAATCACGTAAACCATAAGATCACTTACACCATGAGATCCCTACATTATAAAATCACGTAAACCATAAGATCACTTACACCATGAGATCCCTACATTATAAAATCACGTAAACCATAAGATCACTTACACCATGAGATGCCCTACATTATAAAATCACGTAAACCATAAGATCACTTACACCATGAGATCCCTACATTATAAAATCACTTAAATCATAAGATCACTTACACCATGAGATCCCTACATTATAAAATCACTTAAATCATAAGATCACTTACACCATGAGATCCCTACATTATAAAATCACGTAAACCATAAGATCACTTACACCATGAGATCCCTACATTATAAAATCACGTAAACCATAAGATCACTTACACCATGAGATCCCTACATTATAAAATCACTTAAACCATAAGATCACTTACACCATGAGATCCCTACATTATAAAATCACTTAAATCATAAGATCACTTACACCATGAGATCCCTACATTATAAAATCACGTAAACCATAAGATCACTTACACCATGAGATCCCTACATTATAAAATCACTTAAATCATAAGATCACTTACACCATGAGATCCCTACATTATAAAATCACGTAAACCATAAGATCACTTACACCATGAGATCCCTACATTATAAAATCACGTAAACCATAAGATCACTTACACCATGAGATCCCTACATTATAAAATCACGTAAACCATAAGATCACTTACACCATGAGATCCCTACATTATAAAATCACGTAAAGCATAAGATCACTTACACCATGAGATCCCTACATTATAAAATCACGTAAACCATAAGATCACTTACACCATGAGATCCCTACATTATAAAATCATGTAAACCATAAGATCACTTACACCATGAGATCCCTACATTATAAAATCACTTACACCATAAGATCACTTAAATCATAAGATCACTTACACCTTGAGATCCCTACATTATAAAATCACTTACACCATAAGATCACTTAAATCATAAGATCACTTACACCATGAGATCCCTACATTATAAAATCACTTAAACCATAAGATCACTTACACCATGAGATCCCTACATTATAAAATCACGTAAACCATAAGATCACTTAAACATGAGATCCTACATATAAAATCACGTAAACCATAAGAATCACTTACACCATGAAGACCCTACATTATAAATCACGTAACCATAAGATCAACTTACAACATGAGATCCCTACAATTATAAATCACCGTAAACCATAAGATCACTTACACCAATGAGCTCCCTCATTATAAAATCACGTAAACATAAGATTATTACCACATGAGAATCCCGTACATTATAAAATTCACTTAAATCATAAGATCACTTACACCATGAGATCCCTACATTATAAAATCACTTAAACCATAAGATCACTTACACCATGAGATCCCTACATTATAAAATCATGTAAACCATAAGATCACTTACACCATGAGATCCCTACATTATAAAATCACTTACACCATAAGATCACTTAAATCATAAGATCACTTACACCTTGAGATCCCTACATTATAAAATCACTTACACCATAAGATCACTTAAATCATAAGATCACTTACACCATGAGATCCCTACATTATAAAATCACTTAAACCATAAGATCACTTACACCATGAGATCCCTACATTATAAAATCATGTAAACCATAAGATCACTTACACCATGAGATCCCTACATTATAAAATCATGTAAACCATAAGATCACTTACACCATGAGATCCCTACATTATAAAATCACTTAAACCATAAGATCACTTACACCATGAGATCCCTACATTATAAAATCACGTAAACCATAAGATCACTTACACCATGAGATCCCTACATTATAAAATCACGTAAACCATAAGATCACTTACACCATGAGATCCCTACATTATAAAATCACGTAAACCATAAGATCACTTACACCATGAGATGCCCTACATTATAAAATCACGTAAACCATAAGATCACTTACACCATGAGATCCCTACATTATAAAATCACTTAAATCATAAGATCACTTACACCATGAGATCCCTACATTATAAAATCACTTAAATCATAAGATCACTTACACCATGAGATCCCTACATTATAAAATCACGTAAACCATAAGATCACTTACACCATGAGATCCCTACATTATAAAATCACGTAAACCATAAGATCACTTACACCATGAGATCTCTACATTATAAAATCACGTAAAGCATAAGATCACTTACACCATGAGATCCCTACATTATAAAATCACGTAAACCATAAGATCACTTACACCATGAGATCCCTACATTATAAAATCACGTAAACCATAAGATCACTTACACCATGAGATCCCTACATTATAAAATCACGTAAACCATAAGATCACTTACACCATGTGATCCCTACATTATAAAATCACGTAAAGCATAAGATCACTTACACCATGAGATCCCTACATTATAAAATCACGTAAACCATAAGATCACTTACACCATGAGATCCCTACATTATAAAATCACGTAAACCATAAGATCACTTACACCATGTGATCCCTACATTATAAAATCACGTAAAGCATAAGATCACTTACACCATGAGATCCCTACATTATAAAATCACGTAAACCATAAGATCACTTACACCATGAGATCCCTACATTATAAGATCATTTACACTATAAGATCCCTTCCAGCAGGAGTTGGCAACCTGCGGGTTCGGAGCTGCACGTGGCTCCTTCATCCCCCTGCTGCGGCTCCCTGTGGCTTTAGAAAACGATTATTATTAGTTTTTTTTTTGTTCGTTTGAAATTCTATATTTGAAGATTATGGTGATCTTGTAACATTAAAAGAAAACATGTTTAATTTTCTGACGCTCAAAATATGCGTCACGACTGCCAATGTGCGACACCCGCCGGCATTGTGATCTTTTCGAGCTCCGGTTTTATTCAGGTTGATGGCTGACTGCACCTTCTATTATACACAATAAAAGGATGATGGCACACAGATGCAGACGGCATTTTTGCTTTGTTGCAGGTTGATAATTTAGGTTCAGACTTTTATTTCATACATACGAGGAGGACTCAAATATTCTATTCAATTCAATTTTATTTTATTTGTATAGCGTTTTTCATTGCCGCAAAGCAGCTTTACACAATCAGAAGAATTATTTCAGATTGTATGGAATGTCAATGTGTATTAGACACTGAGTATTTCATTTGAAAGTAACCTTCATACCAGAACCTTGCGTCTTTTTTTCAAAATGTTCAAAATGTTTTTGTTGCATGCAGAAATTAAATTTTGTTTTCTCTGTAGCAGTCCATTGATTTCATAAATGCAACACACTACATTTTTTATACATCGGCTAAAGGTAAAAAACGATCCACGCGTCTTCACTTTAGATGTCTAAGGGGTTTTGTGGCTAAGTTTGCCGGCCCCGTCCTACAATATAAGATCATGAGATTTTTGGAATGTGCTAGAATGTGAATATCTCTCATTATCACCACAAAATTTTAGACCGTGCAACTTTGGACAGAAATAATGATCACAACTGCATTAACACTACTGCATCGACTCATTAACATAGCAATTGTGAGGAATTTAGCCCATGACCTAGATATTATTAGCGTTACTTATTTTTCGATTCCTGGAGCCGCCTTGGATAAGCTGATTTGTTGCTTTAAGTCCTAGCAGGAAGTTTGATTTAATTTCTGCCATCACGGATGATGAACTAGATGCCATCACGGCTATGATTAATTGTAGTCATCTCAAAGCCAAAGCTGCTAGCACCCATTCCATACTCTCAAAGTGCAAAAATAAATGATGGATAAATCCTGTCAAATAATCCAATCTGTCAGTGAATTCAGCCGCTATGTATATTACATTTTTTTTTTCCTTTTTAATTTCTTGATTGCACAACACCACGTGACTCTCCATCCTCCACAGTGTTAGTGTTAGTGTTCATCTCGCTCAGCCCCAGGCATCTGCCTCCACAAATTCATCATATTTTCCCCAACACGCTGCATCTGGAGTGGAAGCACATGAACCTGACAGGTGAACGTGAGTCGAGTCTGTTGAATGAGTGATTCCTCCCTAAAGGATTCCTCCTGGCCCATTTCCACATCATGACCTGACTCAGGTTCTCTAATAACCCTGGAAAAAATCAACAACATGAGACTTAAAAAACTTCTTCCGGAGGAACGTTCTGGCCGGAGATGTGTTTGGAGGAGTAAAGCTGAGGCTGAAGCACAAGAACACTGGAGAAGCTGTTAAGCATGGTGGCGGTAGCATCACGCTCTGGGGTGTTCTGCTGCTGGTGGAACTGGCAAACACACACCCAAACACACATCAAAGCTAGTCATGTGGATGAAGTGGGTGAACTTTAAGTATTGTACAGGCTGGGTGCTATCGAAGGTCTGGAGAGCAACACATTCAATGAAACACTATTGATTCTGACAAAAAGATCGAACCAGAATTCTGCCAGAAGATTGTTGCTGGTGACCAAAGAGCATCTGCTGAAGGTGGAACACGTGACCGTTTACCCAAATCCCAGGTGAGCTGCAGGTGTCATTTTGTTGATTTCATAAAAGACAAAATAAATAAAACCTTATGATTTCATTTTTGCGGGTTTCCTTCTATTAAAGATGCTTCAGGAGACGACCGATATTGCCCTGACGTTCAAGTGCATGGTGTGTGTGTGTGTGTGTGTGTGTGTGTGTGTGAACCCCTGACTGCTAGTATAAATTGCAGTATTTCACACATTTCCTGATGAGGGTTGATGTAAACATGCTTTTCTGACTCATGATGCTTCTGTACTGTTCAGATTTTTGTACCTGTTTCCTGTTCTGTGTAATTTTTGTAAATAGAACGAAAAATCCCACCAAAAAGCAGATTCAGTAAAAGACAACTTTCCAGATCTTTAAGTTTGTCTGGATCTACGGGCAGAAAGTCAATCCTCCCAGACAGCCAATGTCTACAAAATATTTCTGGCTGAAAGATCCGTATCATTTGAAAAACTGCACCTCGGTGTACCTGAGAGAACCGCTGCACTCGGTGTGATCAGAATCTTACCTGCTCAGATGCCGTGCTCGCAGTCGATGTCCCTGCAGATGTACCACAGGATGACATAGAGGATGAGGAGGATGACGAAGATGAACAGCCCAATTAAGATGGCCTTGTACAGCGGTGAGATGAAAGACTGCATGACGGAGGAGAGAAGAAACAAGTGGCAGCATGGACGAGGATGGATGGAGGACAAGAGGAGAGAGAGAGCGGATACAGGGAGAGAGAGAGAGAGAGAGAGAGAGAGAGAGAGAGCTGATCTCCTAATATCAAGAACACATGACACAAAAAGAGACTGTCCTCAATGCAGTTGCACACACACACACACACACACACACACACACACACCTACAGGCAGCTCTTCACCTGATGATAAGGAATATCTCATTGATATTAAATTATAATCACGCCTTCATGATCATGTAGCGACATTATGTTGCGTCACTCTTATGATATTATTATACTTACATTATATTTTACACACTCTATACTCTGGCACACAAGTAAGTATTACTCATCACCATAACACTCATAAACCATATCAGAATTCACAGCAACAGTAATAAGTATCATTCCCTCCTATCACCCTCACATACGACCCGAGTCTGCGCTGATGTTGCTGACGAGGACATGGAGGAGGTCAGGTGTTCCAGCCTGAACAGTAATGTGTCATCAGCGTGATGCTCTTCCAGAAACACACCAGCGGACGAGTCTGTGTCTAAAGGAGTCTGTGGAGAGACCAGCTATCACCCAGGTCACCAGGAGGAGCGGTTACTGGAGCGTGGAGCTTCATTTGGAGCAATCTACAACCTACAACTCATACAACACTAGCGCCTCTCTCCCAGCCTCACGTATTCCTCCTCAAGCTGCCGTTTATGGCCCTCTAGAGGATGAAGCAATGTGCTGGTTTGAGACGTAGCCATGTGGATCAGAAACAGTAGGTTTGTGGCAATTTTTTTAATACCAATAAAAAAAAATAAACATTTAGAAATAGCCGCGTTCGGTTCGGTTGCTCGTGTGCCGAGGCGAATTTCTTGCAAAATTTTGCTTCTTAAAGTGAAAATTCATAAGGCGGGGCGTCTGTATGCCGAGGTACCACTGTGTAAATTATAAACTACTGTATATTGTCACTGTTGTGTCACATCATGACATTCATTGCAGGTGTTTTGTTAAATTCCAGATGTGTTTGTATCACACCTGGGCTTGTAGATCAATAACGAACACGCTGTTGTCTTTCAGCTGCTCCAATCGAGGGTCTCCACAGCAGACCACACAATCCACCTACAACTTGGCACAGGATTTACCCAGGATGCCCTCCTGACAAAACCCTCCCGTTTTCTGTAGGCTTGGGACTGGAACCACATCCGAGGCCTGGCATTGGGTGGGAATCGAACCCAGGCCTTCTGCATGGTAGGTGAGAAACCTCGCACTGAGCCGCGTATTCTCTTCCTCATGCTCTCCTCCCAGTCTGTCCAGGTTTGGGACTCAGACTCACTAAATCTTAAAAGAAAAGAAAAAAAAAAGATGGAGGTGACAATGAAGACATATTGAAGATGAATTGTTATAGCAATGTAGAGACGTCATGTGTAATTATACAGTTTGTGTGTGTTTTTTTTTTTCATAAGAAAAGAAAAACTACAAATGACAATTGTCACACAATAAATGAATAAATAAATAAGCTGTATTGTTTCCTGACAGGTCAGTGGGTTTCTGTCCAAAACCATTGCATTTGCTGCTCTGTCGTCCCCGTAGTGTGAGTTAATGTGTAAGTGGCATAAATACTGTAAATCCCCAGCGTTCCTGGCCCAGGTTCGGCCTCCATCACACTCTCCTGAGCGTGAACCTTTAATACAGCAGAGCCCTTGTTCATACACGCCACCTGTTTCATTCCACACTCTGGTAGCGCCACCTGCTGGCGCTCAGGCTCAGTTTCACACTCACATTCCTAACAACCTCATCCTTCATCATGCCGCATGTTCCTTCTTTATTTCTGCTCCGCTTTCCCGGTCTGACCCGAGCTCTCAGCCACAGGCTCAGGGGTGGACGAGGAGATCTACAGAGAAAACCAGAGATGACATGAACATGGTGCTACTGTCACGTCCTTTTGCACGAGTTTAGCGTGGTGGATATAATGAAGTCTGAACCAACCCTTACATACATACATACTGATCATATCCTGTGCCTTCACAGTCAATTTTGACCCGGGTCAGGAATACACTCATAGTAAATTTCTATACCAAATTATGAACTAGAGATTTTTTTTTTAATGTATAAATATCCTATCTGACATTAATACATAGACGATTAATCCTTAATCAATGTTTCAGAGAGCAGGGAGTGTATATATCTTTGGATTTACAGCACTCGCTTTTGGATTAAAAAACATCTACTATCATACAATGTGATGCGCTGTTTTACCTACGACATAAAAACATAACAGCTGTAATGAGTTTCATATATTTTATTGAAAGTAAAATGGGAAAAAAACATTCTGGAACTGAGGCAATGTATTAAATCACCTTCGTACAACGATTACTAGATGAAACACCGTCCTCATTGGCAGTTTATCAGAGACATGCCGCACAGGTCTCCTGATTACTCTCCGATAACCCGAGCACTGCTGATACGGTACGGACAGTTCCAGGGCCTTGGGCACAAAAATACTGGTCTCCCAGTGTCAGTGTCCACGGACCGGAAGCAGCCTCACCCTGGACCTGTACACACCAGTCAGCCCCATGTAGCATGTACGTCAGTCACATCCACATCCAGTCACATCCATTTTCACTGCCATCCATGACGTGCGGACCTGATGAGGGTTTGTTGTGTCCTAAAGTGCTTCCTGCTCCTCTAACAGCGTCTTCATCAGAGGAGCTGTAATCACAGTTTCCTCATCTTGGAATATCTAATCAAGTACTTCTTGCAGACAGTATGTCTTTTTGTCCGACCCCGTCGTCTAGCCCTTGTCAAAGTCACTCGGCCCATTTTTTCCTGCTTCCAGTAGAAAGGTCAATGCTGGTACCAAGGGAACGGAGTCCGAACACACAGTGCATCTCTGGTCTGGTGGCAAACGGGGATCTGCTTGCGATGATGTGTAAACATCATCGACGTCTCATCAGCATCTTAATCAGCTAATGAGAGCAGTGTGTGCTAAGACTTCTCACATTATACTTTAATACCAGCTCACTAACTCATCGTCTATACCAGGAAACCTGGGGCACGAGGCAGGAGCTATGGAATGATATCACGGACATTTTTCAAAAGGAACTGCAATTTGCATGTAGCCGGCCAAAACTCAAACACAATCACTAATCCATTTACAACTGCATTTCCAACACGTTACACGGAAACCTGTCAATCAGCGTCAGGGGCGGGTCTATACTGAGGGGGGGGGGGGGGTGATTGTATGGGGAGTGACGTCACACGCAGTCGCCGACCAGGAGGGAAAAATTTGAGCAACGGAGGTGAACCGAGATGATCTCAACTGTTTATCAAGAAATAAACACACAAAAATGGCAAACCGCATATTTTCCTACTATGGAGTGGACAGAGAAGCTGTTAAAAATAAATGTATTTTTTGATCTGCATTTTTTTGTTGTTGATAATATGAATTTTTTTATTGTGATGTCCTGATATATTTGATGAAGATTTTGTAGGGGTGCAATCCGCGGCAGGGGGCATTTTAGCGTGTAACACCAACTTCACCGCGGTTCACCTCAAATTTCCCCCTCCTGGTCGGCGACTGCGAGTGACGTCACTCCCCATACAATCACGCCCCGCCCCTAGTATAGACCCGCCCCTGACGCTGATTGACAGGTTTCCGTGTAACATGTTGGAAATGCAGTTGTGCATGGATTAGTGATTGTGTTTGAGTTTTGGCGGGCTACGAAAAAGCAGACGTGCTGATTGATTTTGATATTTACATATGACAGGCTCGTGACTTGACATGGGAAATGGACTTTGCTTTTTCATTAGGAAGTTGGCAGTCAGTTTGCGCTCGCGAAGGCGAAAACGCAAACAATAATGCAAAGTTTATAATTGTATTTGAATTATGTCACAATTTATGCGTCCACATATGGAAAACGCAACAATTCCTTTTGAAAAATGTCCGGGATACCATTCCACAGTGTGTGTGTGTGTGTGTGTGGAATGTGACAGTACAGCTGATTCAGTGTTCCTGAAGAAACGCCCTGTACCGTAAACACCGTATTAAACGCGCATTCCGGCGTAGCAGAAAAGAATCAAACACCGCGGCGCTAGCGGAAGTTAGCATTAGCACGCTAGGATAAGGTTGCTAACAAGAAAACCAAACAAACGCGACTGTAGTTTATTCAGCCAAACGTGATGCGAATATAACGCTAGGGTTTTTTTTTTTCAGCGTGGGCTTTATTAGAGACACTCCGGTTTATAGTTAAATGATTCGGTCTGAAGTAAGTCCTACGTGACGTCATGTGTGGTGTATAAACGCAGGGTACAGGTGAGCGCTCAGCTAGGGTTAGTGCACTCAGGTAGTCAGTGCACTCGGGAGGGAACAGCGGTTCGGTTTGGGACTCGGCCTGAGACAGAGTTGTTTTTGCTGATCATGAACTAGCTCTCCTGTGCTTCTCCTCCACACTGTGCACCAGGAGCCTCAGACAGTCTGATGATTACTCCCAGGTAAAGCTCTTTATCACTCCAGTCTTCTTCTGTTCCAGTCTGTGCATTTATTTCCTGTTTTTCTCAGTGATGAAGCCTTACAATGCACTCATGTACTATAAGATCAGATGTGTATGTGTACGCAGATGATCATCATCATCATCCCCTATCTGATCTGATCTGATCTGATCTGGTGAACCTGTTCCTGCAACACGTCTGCCAGTCCAGGTGAGTGGACCGTCCTGTTCTTGAACTTGCTAGATACCAGAATCAGTTTGATAAGATAAGTGTTTGATTGATCCAGTATATGGTGGTGTAGTGGTTAGCACTGTCGCCCAGCATCGCCAGGGTCCGGGTTCGAGTCCCACCTTGGGGTCTGTGTGCACAGAGTTTGCATGGCCTCCCCTTGTTTGTTTAGTTTCCTCAATCAGTCCAAAGATTAAAGTTGAGAGGTGGGACACAAACATAACAGAGTTGGAGAAGAAGAAGAAGAAGGTGCGGCTGGTGTCCTTCTATCACTGCACTGTGGAGAGCATTGTGACACAGTGTCTGTGTGTTTGGGTTTTCTAGCTCTACAGCTGCACGAAAAAAAAAAAGAGCTCCAGAGATAATTAACTCAGTCCAGAAGATCCCAGGTGCCCTCTCGAACTCTCGAAGAGCGAACTTTACCATTCGCAGCGCTTGAATAAAGCCAGCAGTGTCCTCAAAGAGCCGTGTCAGCCTGGTCACCCTGTGTCTGAGCCTGTACTGTCACGCAGACGGTATGGAACAGACAGAACCAGAACAAAGACACCTGCAGCAGTGCAAGCATTAAGCATTCAGTCAAATGATCTGGGAGAATGATTTTTCTGCAGTATGTGTAAATCCTGTGCAGTATTTTTCATGTAATGTTCAATATGGGTTATGGGTGAAGTGCAATATATGTAACTCTGGTGATGGAGAAACGATCCGACCTCGGTTGTGAGAGGTCGGATAAATGTTAGATAAGCTGTGCAAAAAGCAGAAGGCTCGGTATTCCGGAAGGATCTAGGGAGCATTTTTCCTGCTTTTGGAATCGACTAGAGTTAGAAAAATCATGACGTGAACGTTAAGTCGGCGCAGGAACGTGTTAATCGTAAGTGTGCAGATTAGAAAACAAAACAAAACCAAAAACCAAATCTGAACAAACTGTGAGCACTTCAGTAACTTTCCCCGAGGTAAGATGGAGACACACACTGCCTGTGCCTGGATGTGACTGGGGAAAGTTCTCACACTTGCACAACTGTGTGTTACAGCAGCCTGGAGTAACAGTTTCACTCAAAGCTTAGACTTGGAAGGAGAAGAAGCCAGACATCGTCCAGTGCATCTCACAGACGAGCAGCTGCAGCTCGACGCTTCCTCACCCTGTGATCAGACACGGCAGGTTACTCATGTAAAGACTCGCGTGGGGTCTAGAGCTTCATCCTCAGGAGGCTTATGTAGCATCACCACTGAGCCCTTTAAAAGGTGTTTCTCTCAAACCCGGACACGGCTGAGCGTATGTCTGAGCGCGGCCTCTGGATGCACCGCCTATCAGTCACTGAGTTTCATCGAGTCCTGTCCCTTCCAGGTTCTTATCGTCTGTGCAGGAACTCTGCTCGTAGTCCGATACCAGCCGGGTTCAATAGTCGATGCTCATTGATTTACTTCCTGCCACGAGACCCCGGTCTAATCTTAAGCCCTGAGTAACAGGGAAGGGAACAGTCCTCCATCCCTCAGTCTGGGTCTCAGGCCCACACGTCTCCCGAGCACATGACCCAATAAGAGACATCTCCTTAGTGTATCACCCGCGTTGGCGCGTGTGCAGAACCCCCGATACTGCCGTGTCCAGGATCTGAGCTGTGGAGAGTGTTTCTACTCAGTGTCGCAATTAGACCTGAACAGATTCTAAGCAATTCTACTGCGCTTTACTTTAGTCTTGTATCTACTACATTAAAGTCGCACTGCAGTGATGCTGTTTAAGATTGTTTGTCCGAGCGGCGTAGCTCTGCAGTGCTCGACTGAAATGGTTAATATTTTGTAAATAAATATATTTTGTTTCCATCTTCAGTAAACTGTTTATCCTGCTTTGGGTTTGGGTGGATCCGGAGTCTGCTCCAGGAATACTGGCAGCAATCCATCTTGTGTTGCAACACACACACACACGCGCGCGCGCACACACACACACACACACACACACACACACACACACACGCACACAACGGGTAAATTTAGAGTCACTAATCCACTTACACACACTCACACACATTAATCTGCCTTAATGGAACAGAGCCAAGGAGATCCAGTTCTTCCTGGAGTGATGGTTCACTGGGTCGAGTTCGGTCAGGGCTCTGTGCAGGACACACGGGATTTTCCACTCCTAAAGAAGACGTCATTAACGTCTTCACCACGACACGCCGTTTGACCTCCCTGACGTCCTGCAGTCATCACCAGAGAGCACCGATACCATATTATCACCAAACCTGTGTGCTGATTCAACGTGTATAGTGAATATACAAGTGTGACAGTTTTATCAATATCTAACTCTGTTTGCCTTTTCTAAGAAGCTTGACGTCAGAAGTGGGATTTGAACCCCCGCCTCTATGCAGAGACCAGAGTCCTCCATTTAGCGAGGGGTTGGTATGAACCTTGCGTCTGGCACATTAGACCACTCGGACATCCTGACCACTCCGGTACACTCTGTTTATCTGCTTGTTGATCTTTTACACTCCCTGAGGTCAGGATGGCCGCGCGGTCTGAGACGCGAGGGTCAAGGTTTAATCCTTCCTCTGAATAAAGGCCTGGGTTCAAATCCCACTTCTGACATGATGTTCCTTATAAAAGGTAAAGACGGTTAGATATATTACAAAATTGTGACGCTTTTTATACTTGCAGTACATATAGAATCAGCACCTCAGCACCGTGATGGTACCAGATCGGGTGCTCCCTGGTGAAGAAGTCAGCCAGGTCATATGTTGGGTTTAGGACTTAAATCTGTCATTTTGAGCTGTGCATGTTGTCGCCACATCTTGGCTATTGTGTTTGTGAGTAAGTGGGTAAAAAAGAACCACACACACACTTACACACACTTACACACACTCTCACACACTCTCACACACACTGCGGTGTCAGGATGGCCGAGAGGTCTAAGGCTCCAGACCCATGGTTCATACCCTCCTCTAATGAAGGGAGGTGTGGGTTTGAATCCCACTTTTATCGTGTTTTTTCTCATACGAGGCAAACGGGGTTAGAACTGCTAAACTTGTGAATATTTACTGACTACACTATGTACTGTACAATGCATGCTGGGTAATATTTTACCTCTAAGCGTGCAGGACTTTTATCCTTTAAACTCAGTCTAGTTATTAAATCATACTGATATGTCCAGACCTGGGGACAGTACAGTCCTTCACGCCTCTAACACCTGCAGTATCTTTCAGGAGACCCGGGTTCCTGCTCTGATGGCTCGCCTGTGCCTGAGGTATGATGTGGGATTTGTTTGCAGTATTATAAATGTAGTAATATTACTCTAATAAATTAGATGCGCATTAGACGTGATGCCCCACCCAGCTAGCCGGTTGCACGTCCTGCTCGTGTGTTGGCGGAATGGACTGATCTGTGTCTCAGACGTTCGTCTGCGGTCTGAGCTGATCCTGTCCCTGTACCCCGAGATCAGACGTTGTTTGTTTTTACGCCATTTCAGGCATTTGCTCGGATTGTTTATCCTAACCGTGCAAAGTCAGGGCGTTAGAGAAGCCCAAGATGCCACCAAACCCAACTTCATACTCGTGATGGTCGATGATCTGGGGATCGGCGATATTGGTTGCTATGGGAACGATACAATCAGGTGAAGAAAATAAAAACCTGCACGTTTTCATGTCATTAATATTTAGTTTTTTTTTGTTTGTTTTTTTTCTCCAAGCTTGACGTCTGATGTCTGATTTGTTGTCAGGACCCCGAACATCGACAGGTTGGCGGAGGAAGGTGTGAAACTGACTCAGCACATCGCCGCCGCTCCTCTCTGCACGCCGAGCCGCGCTGCCTTCATGACCGGACGTTACCCGTGGCGTTCAGGTAACTAATTAACAATATTTGCAGTTGATTAGAAAACCTGAAATGCCTACGATGTTGGAGGGAACCAGTAGAGGAACGTACTTCACCATGTTCGCGGTACACTAGCCCTCACACCTGAGGCGTGTGTGAAGTCTGGCTTCACCAGGTTTGACGTCCTGGTGGACATCATTCGCAGTGATGCTGGGAATCTGCCACGCACTGCAGACGTCTTTATCGGATGCTGATGCCTTTTGTGGGATCAGTGAGGAGTAGGACGTGTCCCCTCCACCCCTCCACACCATCACCCCACCAACCCCAGAATCCAATCAAAAGCCGAACTTAAATTATCTACCTGCAGCAAACCAAAAGTGGCGTCTGTGTGACATCACCCTGTTATCGCTTGTCCTGGAGCGCGCAGTCAGCGTCACCCTGAATAAAAGGTCGAAACATCGGCTGTCGCACTCCAGTGGTTGTAACGGATATTTTGAGTGACAAAAAAATTTAAACGTTTAATTTTCACCAGAATCTTCTAATTCAGAATTAGATTTAAAAAAACTGTCTAACTAACTATCCTCTTGGAGATAAAAATAAAATAACGAGCTAAAAGTAATTTAAATTAAATGCTCATGATGTATTTTCTGAAGCCGCAGGGAGCCGCGGGACGCGACCCTGGAGTGTACCGATCACTGAGGGTGTGGGTTCTTACCATCCGCCTAAGTTTAAACTGTTCTCTTTATTGTGTAGTTTTGTTTATTTATTTACAATTTTTAACGGTAAAAATAAATATTATAACCAGCCAACCAATACAGAAGCATATGGTCGACAAACCTTTCCATTCCCTAACCAGCGGCTCTTACACACACTGAAACACGACGTCGAAGAATAACAAACTGAAACAGTTCAGCCTTTCTTCATCACTGCACAGGGAAGTGCTTTATGCTTCACACGTTCCAGCGTTCTCGTTAGTAGACAGGGTTGACCTTTAAGCGTTGAGGGCCGACTTTCTGATCAGTAACTCCATCAGTCAGTGTGTACGAGCTACTCATTACCCAGCCGTGAGGGCGTGCATCAAGAATCGTAAACATCAGAACAGGCAGCCTATTCCTCTTATCACCCAGAATGTGCTGAAGAGTCACTCAGCACACACACACACACACACACACACACACACACACACACACACACACACACACACACACACACACACACACACACAGTCTGCACATTCTGGGAAGAGAAACAGACTGTGCTGAAGAGTCACTCAGTGTCGCCCCCACATGGAGGGTAAGCTAATCCTGGGCTCCCTCGTCCAGAGCTTTTATTATCTCTTTCTTAATAATTATTTCTGCGGCTTTTGACTCTCTCAGCGTGAGGCCCAACTGCGAGCGCATCTGCTCTAGGTGGATATACAGAATATATACATGCAAATATACATGTAGTGTATTTGCATATTGCGAAACCTCCTTGTGATAAAAATACACGAGGCATATTTAAAAAAAAAAAAAACAAAAAAAAAAAACCATCCTTTTGATGTTTTTACTGTCTTTTTGGTGAGATTCCCAGACTGGCAGCGACATGCTGATGTGGCTGTCGCCTCATGTGTTTTCCCGTCATCGCAATGTTTTTTTTTTTACAGACCATCGATCTGTAAAAATGAAGAGAGTTTTGGTCATCAGCCGATCGATCAGAGCACTCGGATGTTTTGGCGCGTCCATCCCAGGGACCAAGCGAACAAACCTCACGTCACCTCCGAGACATCACCACCATTTCATTCTTCTTTTCCCAGCATCTTGTCTCAGTTGTACAGGGCAAGGAAGTATTTGAGTTATTGAAGAGGAACGGGGGCGTCAGTGAAAGCATCGTGTTCCCAGTGTTGGTGTAACGATCAGTGGAATCAACATCTGGATCACAGCAGACTGTTTCTTCATAACCCAAACTACGATGTTCACTTCAGCGTAACATGAACTTGATGACTTGCGTACATGTTAAAGGTTGTTACACCTCCTATACAATCTGTTTATCTAAGGTTTTGGGAGTACCGGACGAGTCAAGGTGATCCTGTTCCTCGGTGCTTCAGGAGGACTTCCCACCAACGCCACCACGTTTGCCAAACTCCTGCAAAAGCAGGGTTACACCACGGGAATTGTGGGTAAGACCGTCGTCTCATTCAGCTCTGATACAGTATATCTCACAGTCTGGAACACCGGTGTGTGGAAGGTGCGGTATGGACACCCGGTCCATGTGGTGAGTGCTCCAGTGGCCAGGGTTTCTAAACACAACTGAGGGTTTGGCCTTTCTTTGACTGTGTAAAGCTGCTTTGCACTATACGAATACAATTTAATTTAACTGAAATGAATGGAAATTGTCTCCCTGACACTAGCAAGACAACAAGTAAACTTCTTTTTTTTTTTTTTTTTTATTTTCAGGGAAGTGGCACTTGGGTATGAGCTGCACGCGCAGGAACGATCACTGCCACCATCCCAACAGCCACGGTTTCGACTACTATTATGGGATGCCCTTCACCCTGGTTGACGACTGCAGACCCGGAGGCGGCCCCGACGTGATGCTCGACGTTCAGCAGAAGCTGTGGCAGGTTTTCACGCTGTTAGCGTTGGCTGTGTTGACCCTAATCACGGCTCGAATCGCCGGACTCCTGGACGTCAGCTCCTGGGTTCTAGTGTTCCTAGTCGTCGTTTACGTCCTCGGCTTTCTGACCTGGTACATTCCATTTGGGTTTCTACGAACCTGGAATTGCATCGTCATGAGGAACCAGGATGTAGTGGAACAACCGGTGAACCTGGACACGCTCACTGAGAGGCTAATGAGAGAGGCGGAGCAGTTTGTTGAGCGGTGAGGTCGACATTCAGGAAGAAAAATATAGCTCTATTACTGTTCTTACTGATTCATTAGTTCGTAGTTTTTACTAAGTACTATACGAGATTAACACTTCAACTAATCAGTAATTATTAAATAATCCTCTTTTAACAGAAAATATCACTAATACTATCTAACAAATGTATGTTGTATCTTTTTAAATGATAATTCTTATATAGTTAAGGTAAGGAAATGCACATTGTTGGATCCCAGTGCCAGCGAATGCCCACTTTCATCACGCTGTGATCAGGCGCCCCCTATAGGGGAAATGAAAAAGGCATGGACGTCACGTTAGGTGTTCAGCTTTGCTACTGTAGCTTCTATGTCTAAACTCTTAAAACTGCTGTTGTAGATCTAACTTAAAAGAAACACTCAATCCTGTCTTAAGTAATTTAAGACGAGTCAGGAAGACGGCCTCCGATTTGGGAGGCGAGTCAGGACACGGCGACACCCGGCGGGACATCACACACGTTAATGAGCTCCGTGGCCGTTTTTGCTAGATACCTTCAGGACACTACGGTCAAATAATTTTTCTATATGTGATTTCTGAAGTACATACAGTACATACATACCAGTTACTATGGAAACAGTAACACATGAGAGTGAGTGCATGAGTGTAAACCTGCACTGCTGTTTAAATGACCAATGGAATGTTTTTTGTTCACATGCAGGAACCAGGACAGACCGTTTTTGCTGTTTCTGTCTCTGGCTCACGTGCACGTGCCGCTCTTCACCTCCGAACAGTTTGTAGGGAAAAGCCAGCACGGCCTTTACGGAGACAACGTGGAGGAAGTGGACTGGATGGTCGGTGAGAGGAATCTGGAGCTGCTTTAGATGAAGTCTTGTGGTTTATTTGTCTGTTGTTATGTTACAGAGTGTTTGAGAGAAACTTCTGTATCCGTGTGATGATTTTGCTGCTGTTTGTAGAAAAGTCTAGTTCACACTTTCACAGTTTTTTTTTTTTTTTTGACTCGGTGCTTTGAAAGTGGGAACTGGGCTGAAAGTGTGTCCCCTCACATGCGACGTCAGAGGACAGGATGCCGTGAGGACAGGCCGCGTCCTCGGGTGTCCTGGTCTTCCACGTGCACGTCAGTTCCGAGACGATTCCCAGACTGATCCAGCGTTCTCTTGCAGGCAGACTGGTGCAGCTGGTCGAGAAGCTGAATCTCTCTGAAAGGACGCTCATGTACTTCACGTCTGACCACGGGGGAGACATCTGGGTTTCAGATTCACAAGGACACACGGGAGGCTGGAACGGAATTTATCGAGGTAAAATGAAAGTAAACAAAAAAAAGAATGTGACCGCCTTTTATTTTTCTCTCACAATAAATAATTTCTCCCTAATTTTCTCACTTTGTGGTTGTTAGTTCTTATTATTCACGTTAGTGCGCGTGTGTGTGTGTGTGTGTGTGTGTGTGTGGTTCTACTCCCTCACACTCTGGTCCACCAGGATGGGGCACGTATTAAACATGCTTGTGAAAAATTCTTGAATATTTGAGTTTGTGAATCCGCAGTGCCACTGGACCCCGTTTATTAAAGTGACGCGTCATTGTTTCAGCAACTGGTGACATCTCTCTGTACCCTCAGCAGGACGGCGCGTCATTCGTGTTTAGTGAGGAGGCAACTCCGCAGTAACGCGCGGAGCCCGGTGGAGCTCACGTGTAACGGCAGACTCGGGAATGATGCGTTCAGTGTTGCGTCTCAGGTCCATCATGGAGGAGCGTGATGATGTAAACCTGAACAGGAGTGCAGTGTGATTTCAGATGAGCGGCCTGATCTCCTGCTTGTGTGTGCTTCGTGCAGGCGGTAAATTCGCGGCCGGCTGGGAAGGTGGCATCCGTGTTCCCGGAATATTCCGCTGGACAAATCGTCTCCCGGCCGGAAAAGTCGTCGACGAGCCGACGAGTCTAATGGACATTTTCCCCACAGTAGTGAGTCTGGCGGGAGGAGCGCTTCCCAACGACAGGCGCGTACTCATTAACATCATCAATCAACAACGAGAGTTAGTAACAACACATCTGCATGTACTGTATACACTTATAATTACTGTGTGTGTGTGTGTTTAAGAATCCTGGATGGTCATGACCTGCTGCCGCTGTTGGAGGGAAGAACAACGCAATCGAAACACGAGTTCATGTTTCACTACTGCGGTGTTAATTTGCATGCGGTTCGCTGGCATCCCCCTGACAGTGAGTACACACACACAGACACACACACACACACGCGCGCACACGTCAGGTAAGGGTTTAAAGTTTTGTTTTTGTCATTTCTTTAGGCGACTCCGTCTTTAAAGTTCATTACTTGACTCCGAACTGCAGCAGCAGACAAACCTGCCTCTGCCAGGGCGACGTCGTCACGCGCCAGGACCCGCCCCTCGTGTTCGATTTGACCTCCGACCCCTCGGAGGCGGCGCCCTTGACGGCGGAGACGGAGGCCCGTCACGGCGAGGTGCTGCGGCGCGTACGAGACGCCGTGCTGGAACACCGGCGGACGCTGACGCTCCCCGAGAACCAGCTGTCGTGGCCGCGGGCGCTGTGGCGTCCGTGGCTACAGCCGTGCTGCGGCGTCTTCCCCTTCTGCTCCTGCTCGGAGACCTGAAGACTTCACTGTACCGCAGTTTCCATGCAGCTTTAATAAACATGACGCGTCATGATGTTCCTTGAGAGTGAGTGTGTGTCTGTTTCCTGGTCTGCTCCCAAAATCTCACCGCCTTCGTCTTCTGTACAGCAGAAAAACTGTTCACGAAATTCAGTATTATATTTATTTCAGTATAATATTATTCCTTTTAGTAACTAGTAATATAATGGAGTACTTTTCAATATAGTAAAGAGTAATATATCACTGCGAGGAGAGGTTTGAGAGTGGAGCTGATAAAGGAACGTTACAAGAGAAGGAGCTTTGTGTTAAGCGGATATGGGCGACACGGGCGACACGGGCGCGGCCCTGGCTGGCATCTTTGCAGAGGTGGCGCATCTCACATGGACAGACAAACTCGAGTGCTGGTGACATGTGCGCAGTCTGAGTTCTGTTCCTCGTTTGCTTGTTACATTTTTCATGTGAGGGTGTGATTCCCTGCCAGAGTGTAGTGTGTGTGTGTGTGTGTCCGTGAGCAGGCCTCTCACTCAGTGACTCCGCCTCAGGTCTCACCGCAGTGCAGGAGGGAACGGGGGAACAGTGTGTCTCTAACACTGAACATCATTACAGTCATAATATCAGTGTATTCACAATCACCTGACTGTATCATGATGATATTTCGTGTCGGTTGTGATGTCTGCAGTCTTTTGCGGTTCAGGTGCGTGGTGTTGGTCAGCGAGGTTCATTGCGTTCCTCTCCTGTATAATGGCTGCTGACTGAAGGGTTGGGCGTGGTGCTGAGTGGACGTTCTCCCAGGACACCTGAGCGTTCTCTGCAGCGTTCGTAAGGGTGTTGCTGGTCCTCCCCGCCTCCTCTGAGGAGCTTTAGCACCCTGTTGAGGACGAAGTCCTTCACCCTGAGATCGTCACCGAGTCTACACGAGGCGGACTAATGTGGCCGTGTGTCCCCTGCCTCAGGAGAAACGGGACAGACTGGACCTTTAGCCGAGTCAGTGATCAGCTCAAACAGTCTTTGCTTGAAAAGTGATCGGTTCCCTTTTAATGCCGTCTCCATGGTTACGGTCACGCTCTGTGTAAATGTTCTGGTCGCCTCCTGTAGCTGCTCCTGCGTCATCGCCGCACCCGCCCTTGTGCGTCACCGCCGCCGTCCGGACTCGGTTAGGAACCTTATGTACGACTCTCTCTGTCTGCTGAAAAGGCGCTGAAACTTTAAACGTAACGCCAAAGCAACGAGTCACTTCAGACAGGAACTAGTGATGTATTACTTAACCTGAAAAATAACCAAGTTTTACGTCAGTATCTAACACAACACTGACTATATTGTTTTTATGAATTTTCCTCTCTCTCTCTCTCTCTCTCTCTCTCGTTGTTTATTTAATAGCGCCTGCTCCAGATGTTCTGTCTCCAGTTCTCTGTATCCACACCTGATGTGATGATTCGGGTCAGGTCGGGTTTTTCAGTCAGAGCAGAGACTTTTTCATCAGCGGAGGGAGGAGAGGACGTGGTGGTTGTTTTATGTTGGATTGTGTTACAGAAACAATGGCCAATTTCAGATCAACAAACATAAAGAGAAGATAAACCCGGGACGTGAAACTGAACATATAACAGAATCCAGCTGTTCTTTGAATTCCCAAACCACTGTTTGAGCATCGGGTCCGTGTTCTTCCTGCTCGGGTGATTTTGTGATTACGAGGTCTTGAGAGAACACGAACCGATGATCATGAACTGGAACTCCAACATAAAGCTAATGAAATGAAAACTCGCATTGAAAAACCAAAACGTAAGGAGTTTACAAGAATTACAAGAATGAGGTGAAGCATGATGGGGTGACGAGGTCCAGCACCTCCCTGGCACGGCCATGGCACCACACCATCTTTAATACGCTTCTTCTGAAGGTTAAAACCGCATGTAGGAGGGCTTTCAGGACAGACATGTGGATGGAGCCAAAAAACAACACCTGCGCAGTGAAACTATCTTCAGTCGAGACAAATTGATTTATTTATTTAAAATATAATATTACAATAAACCAAACACATAATGATGAAGCATTTCTACATGCATTTAATATTTTTAAGTATTAGATATTTTTGTAAGTTTTAAGCATTTATAAGCATTTTAGGAAGAAACAAAATGATCAGCCGATAGGGAAGGACAAGGGATTAGATTAGATTAGATTAGATTCAACTTTGTCATTGAGCAAAGTACATGTAGAGAGCCGATGAAATTCAGTTAGCATCCAATCAGACGATATTACAATAAATATCAATGTGTTATAACAAACAGGTAATAAATATGCGTCTATAATAATATACAGTGTAATTAGCTATAACTGTGCAAACATTGTGCAGTAGATGGACGTGTCTGAAAGATAACATAATCCAAAAGGAAAATCTTATGAATGGAAATATTGAGATAGAAATATGTTTAATAATCTCATGTTTAGTTTATTGTATTATTATAATAACAATTATTTACAATAAAACAGTTTAATTTAGTGAGGTATCACATTAAGGTAGTGCTCCAAATGAGACACAGCCTTAACCCGCTCACTCACACACACACACACACACACACACACACACGGAGTATAAGAGGTGGAACTGTGTGGCTCAGCTCTCTCAGCTGGAAAAGAAATTAATATGAATTAATAATTGTAAATCTCCCTGTGCTTGGTGGGTTTCCTCCAGGTTCTCCGGTTTCCTCCCACAGTCTAAAGACATGCAGTTTAGGCGTTCCCAAATGGCCAAGACATGCCAAAAATTAGAGGTTCCTAGATGGATGGAATAATTGTGAAGGTCCTTATGTAACTGAGACAACCAAGGCCACAGGGTGGCGCTGAAGCATTATTAATCATGATGAGACAAAGATAGGGCTGATAAGGGGCTGATAACAGCACATTAAATATGATAAAATATTACAGAAAATATTATTTCACTCCTGAAAAAAAGCTTAAAAGTATTTTACAATGTTAAGATCTCACTCACTCTATATCGCTTTCTCCTGTATTTAGGGTCACGGGAAGCCTGGAGTCTCAGGAGACGTAGGGCACGAGGCGGGGTAACCCTGGACGGGGTGTCAATCCATCGCAGGGCGCGTGCACACACACACACACACACACACACACACACTACGGGCAATTTGGGCACTCCAATTAGCCTTGTCTTTGGGATTAAACTGAAGGAAACCCATCAAGCCTGAGGAGAACATGCAAACTCCAAGCGCACCGAGGCGGGAATCGAACCCAGACCTTGGAGGTGCAAGGCGACAGTGCTAACCACTACACCATCGTGCACACAATAATAAGCTGGCTAATAAAAAATCTTAAACATAAATTCAGCACAAGACAGTAACATGAGCTGCAGCTAACTCTTGCTACAGACACCGCTAGGTGCTAGCTCTTATCCAGCGTTTTGTTCTTGACTAATCATCCAGGGATCACAAAAACGTACTTTATTTACATAAGGTAGGTAAAAAATAAAAAAAAACGCTAACTAACATTTGCTCGCTAAATCAGGGACAATAGATAAAAAGTTTGCACTTTAACCGTAAGTGACTTTCCTGTTTCAGCATCAGGATCTAGCAATAAAAGATACAGTAGCACGATTGACACACATTCATCTTCAACCGCGGTTCCTTCAAATGGCCCCAGTCTAGTACATTCGTACCTTGGCATATGAACGCACCGCTTTAAGCATTTTCGCCTTAAGGCCTGAGTAAGTTTCCCTCGGCATACGAAGCATTTTAACATGCGAGCGACCGGACCGAGACGACCCGCGCTCTGGCTAAGTCCTGCGTACATCTGTGGGACGATCAAACCTTTGTTTGTTTGGCTTGAAAATCCAAGCGAAGTGCGTTTACATATTTTTGTGGGCTGTTTTGCATTTTGTAAAAGACGTAGTGAAGACGTACTGTAGCACCAAGAATGTCATCAAAGACGCTAGGAAGAAGAAAAGGCAGCCGCATTCAGTTTGGTGTTTAAAGCAGCAGAGGAATCATAAACTAAGGTCAAGTGAGGGTTAATGTCTATTTATTTAATTCTACTTCATATAAATGTCTTTTCTAAATGTTTTGATCGTTTTAATATGCAAAAGTATGATTATAGTGTTGGAAATTGGTAATATTTTGGAACACTACTGTATAACCACGATCGAGTTCTAGTAGATGAATTCTAGCATTCGGAACACATTTGGTCGCTGTATTATACATTTTTTTCCTTTTGCTGCATTGTAGCTACACGGCTTGCTCTGCTAACAAGTGCAGGATATTTCTTACAGCTAATCAGAATTATGCTAACTGAACTCATCCGTCGCCTTTAAGGCTGAACACGGAATAACTGAAGAGTGTAACGCTAATCAGGTCACCACCAGCGCCTGTCACTCGTTAGCCGTGCTAGCGTTGTAGCTCCAGCGTGACTGCAGGAGGAATTTGAGATATTTGGCGTACGACTCGGCTTGGTGAGCGCAACGAGAAAAAAGAGAAAATCTGTCTTCTCCAAAGCTGCTTCTTTACCAAATTAAAATCTTTTTTTTTCCAGCAATAGTAAGACTGTTACTTGTTAGCTCAGCTAGCCACAATTAGCTCTGAGGTACGTTTGAGGAAATTCTTTGTGAAATTTCTTTAAACTCTTTATTCAGGTCTGCAAAAAATTATTCACGGCTGGCTGGTGTGTGTGTGTGTGTGTGTGTGCTGAGAGAGAGAGAATGAGAGATGCATTTACTGGAAAGAAATGACAGGTTAATCATGGCTAATACTAGCGCTGATTAGCAGGACACACCCCAGATGTTTTTCTTTAAATTGAAGCTGAACTGAATGGAAACAGGGATCCTACGATCATACGACCCACAATCTTTTTCTCTGTTTATGGAAAAAGCATAGCGCGCCCAAAAATACACAGATTCAGTGATTTTCATTAAACAGTTTAAAGTATTAAAGTATTAAAATAAAGTACGTTAGGTGCCATAGGACACGAGCTGTTTGTGTGTTGTTCTGGATCCGGCCTGTAGGGGGCGTTATCACACGAGGAGACAGAAAGACGCGTTATACCATGATACAGGTACCAGTGTTTGAAAGTCCCCTTAAAGGTCTGGCTCTGGGAAAGACGAGTGTCGAACCCCGTCACCGAAGGGGACACGCACGGCGAGGGGACACATGCAAACACGGACTGCTCATTTTCTTCACTACACTTTAGAAGAGGATGTGATGTTCATGCAATTTAACAAAAATTCTGTTTACAAATATTATGGAGCAAAATCACTGTCTTTCCCTGTAGTCGCTCACGACTCGTTAATGAGCCGTAAATATAAACTAATTAGCAAAGCACAGCTTGGCGGAGTGTTTAGTGAGCTAATAATCCCTGCACACAGAATGTATTCGTTCACTTTATAGATGAAAAGCTGTTGAATATCTTCTTGACTTTGTTAGATTGGATCAGTCATAGACACCGAGTAATAAAAACTCTACACGGGTTTAAAAACTATACTTACAGTCTCAAACTCACTAATGAGGGAAAACCGAGCTCGTGATGAAAAACAATCCACAGCCAGAAATAAAAAGGGGCGAAGTGACGTCTGCTCTTTAACAGCCTCGTCTACCTGTGGAAGCCATTAGCATGCGGCGTGCAGGTCGGACGAGGAGAATCTGACTGACGGTTTAACGATTAACATCTGAGCAAAACCAGAGCTGCTACTCGTACAGGTACAATAAGCTGAAACGTTAAAGTGGCAGCATTTTGCTTGTCAAGTTAAAGACTCAGCTGTGCTTCATCCAAAGACACTCGTGAAATCCCTGTGGACAAAATGTCTGTGATTAGAGTTAATTACCATTAATTACCAAATAACATGTCTCACTGAGGATTCAGCTGAACTTTACATCACGATACTAACCGTCATGTGCTGCCTGTTTAATGAGAGGGAAGCGATTTCGAGTCATAATTCGTACTACAGTTTATCATCATTAAACAGCAACAGTCAGGCAACGTGGCGCGTCATTAATAACCAGAGCATCAAGAAAACTGCATGAAGAGGAGCAGTGCCGTATCAGACACAGAGATCAGACAATCTGAGTAACACACACACACACACACACACACAGCAGGTGTGTTAATCTTTGACACGAGCTGCTTCGGTGTGTAAATGCGTGACGCACTGACGCAGGCTGCTGCGTTTCACTTGTGTAATCGGTGTGTTGAAGTTGTGTTTCACTAAAATGAAATCACTGTCCAATTACAGAAGAGGACTAATTATTCACAGCAATTATAAAATGCTATTTTCCCCCTGTTTAAATGTAATGACAAAGTACCTCTTAATTGCTTCTTAACAAACAAACAGATCATTAACTGGAGTCGAATCTCTCATGAAGGAAATAAAAGTTGTTCAGAAAATGGTATTTTAAAATATATTTCCGTGGCGCCACATCAGATCATTTGCTCTGCAAGACCCAGCACAGGTTTTACACCACTTGATGTCCTTCCTGTCTCAGCGCCTGTCCTAAGCCCATTTCCTAACTGGACTCGGGACCGGCACTGCATGCACTGGCTGGGTCTTATGTGATTTAGGGTTAAGAGCCACGCCCGAGGACCCGACAGTGGCAACCTGGCAGGGTGGGATTCGAACCGCCCACCCTGTGATCAGCAACCCAGATCCTCAACCACCTGAGCCACCAATGCCCTGTTTAATGTCTTTAAAAAGTTACAAACATTACAATGAAATTACAATGTTTATTGTATGGTAGATATGTGACAAATAGAGTAGTGGTTAGCACTGTGGCCCCGCACCGCCAGGGTTAAGGGTTCAAGTCCTGCCTGCATGCGGCTCTGTTTGTGTGGGATTTACATGTTCTCCCTGTGCTTAGTGGGTTTCCTCCCACAGTCCAAAAACATGCAGGCTAGGCTAATTGGCTTTTCCAAACTGCCCCTAGTGCGTGAGTGTGTGTGTGAGCGTGTGTGAGTGTGTGCTTGGCACTCTATCAAGGATGTCCCCCACCTACTGTAGGGCCCAAGTGAGGTCCTGTACAGAATAAGCACAATTGAGAACGAGTAAGACTTGTTATAAGACTGTTAAGCACAAACAGACCTACAGTATTACTCTACTTATTTATACAATAGAAGACAATAGAAGCTTCCATTAACATCTGGAATGTCTTTCAGATACGCACACGTCACACAGTCCTGCCTTACATTTGAGTAAACCTGTTATCCTTCTAGAACTTACTAACTTTCCCCTTCTACATAACCCCAGCTGTGTGCATGCAGGGCACTGAGAAAGTGAGCCAACTGAAAACACGCGGGACACAAGACAGAGAGGATGTGCTTCAAATATTAAGTACAGGTTTATTTAATACTCCACTCGTCTGGCCACCAAAAGCATGCACCACTTTCCCATATCTGGATCCAATTCATTAACTGCAACTCGCAGTAGCCGAATACGACCCGGACTCTGTGGCACCATCTACAGTTTATGAGAGCGTGAGGTTTAAAGCTTCTGGGTCACTGAACATGTGCTGCTCTGGATGTTGTGCCGCTTAGCGTGTATAGGCTGCTTTTGTGACCCGGGGCCACTTCACTGCCGTTCCCACTCTGATTTGGGGCCCCCAAGAGTCGCAACAGAAAAGTCCAGAAATAGTGAGTTTGACTGGCCAAGCTCTCAGTAAGGGAAGGGTGGCGATCTGTCTCCTGTCAATCACAGCACCACCGGCCCGGCCGGCATGGCCATCAGTCCGGTCGTGCATGTAAGCGTGGCTGGAGAGCACTTCTCTTCCCGTATGACACGCTAAGTTTAATAAAGCATGTGATAAGCTGGCTTCACTAGCCCGAGAGGAAGCAGGTCTAAAGACAGAACTAAACTAAACTGGGGAGAGAATCAGGGAAATATTCCCCTTGCACGAATCGATGTGACCAACGCGTGATACCTGATGAACTGCACCTTTCTTTCATGTGCAATAATAGAAGAAAATCTTATCATGGATCAGGCGGATACTTCCTGCATGCCGTGTGTTGTTGCACAAGCATCTCATATCAGAAGGTTCTCTTTACTGATTAGTGATCAAGAGAAGTAAAGGAGTCAGGATGCCTGCTGATTTGTGGTTTCCTGATTTCATACGTTGCTACGCAGCTATGCAGTTTGGGAGTCTCGGATTTATTGTCCGGTATGAGCCGATAATATTCAGCAAAAAGAGCAGCTGTGTTATCTGCAGATCTGCACTCAGTTTTCTTTAAGCTCTCACACATGCCAATAACCAGCTAGATGATGTTAACTAGCAAGCTACAGTTGTTATGGTTAGCATGCTACAGTACAGCTGTAACGTCTAAAGTAGCCGAAGACACCCCGAGGAACGATCACGAGGATTAGTTTAAAATCAGTCTCTGGTTCTTCAATGTGAGACAAAACCCTTCCCCGAGGCCGGTGTGATCACGCCGCCCTAAACCTGACCCACGCCGCGCTAGCTCTCGTTATGATCCCTGCCTCAAACTCACCGCGCCTGAAGTCTGACCCCGAACAGCAGCCGATATCTCCTGAAAAACATGATTGAAAGAGTGTGTGGGGATCATTTCCACACGGATCTTTGATGTTTTAGCTGCACACCAGGAAACAGAAAATGATTAGCGCTAGCATGTGTAAGCTAATGCCATCCATATGGAGCCTTGGCCATAAAGAACACTGAAATAAAACGACGGGAACATTTTCAGCGATTTACCTGCATGACTTATACACTTGCTCATGTAGATTTGGACGGCTTTTTTTCCCTAAATAAATGAAAGTATCATTTAAAAGCTGCATTTACTCGAGTCATCTTTGTGTAATTTGTTTGATGATCCGAATCATTTAACATGACAAATATGCAAAAAGTCATTTGAAATCAAAACGGGAAGGGGCAAATACTTTTCCACATCACTGTGCGAGTCAGTACCTCGAGAAGAAGAAAACAACATGTTTGTAGAAAACAAGCATTTTTTATTCATCTTTTATTAAAATAAATGTGTTGGGGAAAATGGATTTGCACCAATAAAAGTACAACAAAGACAAAACGTCTGTCACAAAAGTAAAACAAACAACAAACATTTGTGAAAAGTCTTGGAATGTAGAACTTCAAGCCATTCGGGGAGCGTCGTACTGCATAAGGTGACACATCTAGGAGTTGTACAGAAACCCCCAAACCCCAAACGATGCTTCATCACGACATTAGAGCCACATCTAGAACAAGTTTATTGTCCGAATATTAAGTAGTTATTTATTAAGAAGTTATTGCCTTATGATCTCGAGTTTCTTACTGATCCATTTATGTTTCCTAAATACAACATCCGCACTTTGGATCATTTCCTAATTTTCACTATTACAATGTTATATTATTATTTTGACAGTTTGATCTTATTATCTTAAAACAACAAAGCTAAAGATATTAAATGTATCCCAGAGTTTCAGAATATCGTTTGGTTGGGATTTCAATTAAGTGATTGGACTCATTTTGAGTTATTTCGTCTATGATGTCATTATTTGAACATATTTAGTACTCATTATTTTCCGTCTACAGTATCTACAGGCACAGATATCAAAGCAATCTGTTATTTATTTTAGATTAGATATCTTGTTTTTTTTTTTTTTGTTTTTTTTTGTCATTTGTCATTATTTTAGGCCATGATCTCATTATTCAAACTAAATATATCGAAATAACAAGTTATTTGACAGTTAAGTTATGAGGACTGGCAGAGCTGTCGCATGTCTACAGACGGGTTCGACTCGGTTCCTCTTCCCGCTGCAGGTGTGTGACCTGTATGAAGACGCAGGGCGCGTCTGCACACGTTCAGCATCTGGTTTATTTAGGCAAATAATCATTAGTCCAAATCCATAGTGGTACCGAAAGCACAGGAACATCACCTGAGGATCATCGTTAATCGAGAACAGGGGATTACGAAACCCTCTGAAACTGGGCACACAGGGAGAACAGGTCCAGACATTTCTATATACAGTTTATATATATACTGTACTCTATATATGTGTGTGTGTGTGTGTGTACACTGTGGTGTTGAGAGTATAAACACCCACTGTGGGCTCAGGAGCGTCTTATGTCTCCAGTCGTCTGTCACTCACACACCCATGATGTCACACTGACTACATTACAGACCGCATACAAGATTAATGTCTGATGTTTGTAATTCACTTAAATGCCTTCAGACATGGTTAAAGGTTAAATCTCACCTGTGTCCTGTGGCCAGCGAGCCGAGCAGCACTGTGCCTGCTAGCCAACTGAATAATTTAATGCTTAAATGAAAAACTGATGTTTTAAAACATACTTTAATTTCAGCCTGAAATGCAACATTTATTAATAATGATACACTTTTAGATACATTTAGGATGACATCACTGCAAGTGTCCTTGCTAAGTTTTTTTCTGTAATGCATTGCCTTATTATTATTATTATTATATAACATATTCTTGTAAGCGCTGTTGATTAAATGCACCTTACAGCCAATCACACAGCGTCAGCAAATCCGCTCTGTATTGTGTTAATATCAGACGTGTCGTTTAAGTAACAACCAGACGTTCCAGAGTTTTGTTAATGATCTTAACACCTGTTCTTGAGGCTGTTATTATTTTCCTTGCCTTTTGGGATTACAGATTCTCGTCGTCCGGCGTCGGGGCTTCATGCCATGAAAACAGAAGTCAGTCATTAGTATTTACACGACACCACGCGACTACGCTGCCGTCACATCACCATCATGACAGATACGAACTCCTGCGCAGTCGGGGATTGTTTGTCCCCCAGTCGATTTGGATTAAGGATTGTTAATAACATGATTAATAGCCATGTACAAGATGTACGAGTGAGCTTCATCATGGAATGGCTTAATTAACAGCTTAAACACTTAAACACTTCACTAAGTGTTTATTTTATAATATAGAATAAAAAAGTGTAGCCATGAGTTTATTTCTCTCTCTCTCTCCAACGCAGACACACACAGACACACACAAAGCTTCATGACACTGATCAGTCTTTAAAGACAAATAAATTATAAAAGGAGTATAAGTGTATATGAGTATTACTATAAACATACAAACTCATACACATAGAAAAAGAAAGTTTGCAATGCCCATTTTAAACGTTAAAAAGATACACAGATGTACATTGAAGAAAACTCAATACAGCACATTTAGCTATAAAACGTAGTTCTGTACAAACAGAACAAAACGTAATATAGTAAAAAAAAAATAAAAGAAACATAAATTATTAAACAATAGAAGATCTGGAGCAAGTTTAAAGCCTGGTGCTTTAGTGTAATAAAACAAACCCATGGATCCCATCCATCAGTATTTCACACACAATTTTAAAACCAGACAAGGTTATTTTATATTTTTTTTATATTCTAATGGATTTTTCACCCATAAAATTATGCCTCATTAAAATTCCCCTTAATTCCAGTTAAGATTAATAATAAACAAAATGATAATCATTATTGTGGTTCCCACCACTGCGTCAAACAGGGAAAAATCCAGATCTCGTCGCCTTGCTTCACCTGGGTGTCCATGGAGCTCGCGGTGAGAAGCAAAGGTCCAAACAAAACGGCAGAGGATTTCACGAAGAGTCACAGGAAGAGCTCACGTTTCTTCCCTTGTATCTGCTCGTGATGACCATCTCCATTTCTGTTAATTAGCTTTAATACTGTATTTACAGGAGAATGTTTACCAGCAGAAAACAACAACAACAACAACAACAGCTTTTTAAACACATATCATGTATCTCCATAAGAGTCACTCATTCTCATCAGTATTCTCTGCACTGCAGTTCTTTAAGGCGTGTAGGTACTTACATAACGTTTTTGTATCAGAACACATAAACGTAGGTTGCTTTGCTGTCGCTGCCGACCACGTTTCTGGCGGTGCACTTGTAGAAACCGCTGTCCCTGCTCGACGGGTTCTGGATGACCAGAGTGCCTTGTGGATGAATGTACCGATTCCCGTAGAGTCGCTGATGGGGACCTGACTTAAGCTGGGTTTTATCTGGAAACTCCCAAAGTACCTCCGGCTTCGGGATACCAATTGCGAAACAGTCAAGCTTGATCGCAAGTCCTGGTCTCCCGTAAGTGACGGCTGAAGGTCCAGTGGTAATGCGAGGTGGATAAGCAATCACAATCACGGCCACTGACATGGACGAGGTGCCGTGTTTGTTGACAGAATTACACAGGTAAGTTCCTCTATCGTATACTGACGCCTGTTGGACCGTTAGGGTACCGTTGTCAAAAACGACGTATCGTCCTGCTCTCTGTGGCCTGGTCAGGATTTCTCCTCTTGGTAGAGTCCAGGTAAGCTTGGGTGTTGGGTTGCCGCTGGACAGACAGTCTAGTCGAAGGTTTTCACCGTTGATAATGCTGACCAGTGAACTGTACTTGCTGCTGATGGCAGGCTTCTGGTTGGTCCCTAGAGTCACTGTCCGTTCCACCGAACCTGCACTGTTACGGCCCACGCATTTGTACATCCCTGCCTCTGAAACCGAAGGCTCTCTGACGACCAACGTTCCATCAGGCAGATGGTTGAAGCGGAAAATGCTAGTTCCACTCAGCAGGGTCGTTCCATTGGGAAGGAACCAGGTAATCTCAGGACGAGGGTTTCCCTCCATGGAGCAGTTAAGAGTCACAGAGACTCCGCCGGTGAACTGGACAGTCTCTGTGGCCGAGCTTTTCAGATTTGGTTTCTCCATACGCTCGGTGACGTGGACCTGTACCTGCAGTCTGGCCTCGCCTGCCTCATTGCGAGCTATGCAGAGCAGCTGCGCAGAGTCACTCTGGCGAACGTTGCGGATATCGAGAGTACCGTTGCGATGAACCATAATCCTGCTGCCATAGTAAGGAGCTGGAAGCACAACATTCTTCGGCATTATCCACATGACTTGGGGATAGGGTGTGCCTTCAGCTTTGCAGTCCAGGAGAACCCGCTGGTCCTTCTCAGCGGTCTCCTCAGCCATGATCATGGGACTCTTTATTCCATTAATGATGGGCACTGAAGTCAGAACCTCTACACCAACCACCTTGTGGTCTGTACCTGCTGTATTTTTGGCCAAGCAAGTGTAGTTTCCGTTGTCCAGTCGTTGGAGCTTATGGATTTGCAGTGTCCCATCAGTGCTAAGCTGGTATCTGTTTGATCCTGGCATGGCTATGATGTGATTGCTTGGAGAAAGCCATGTTATAGTTGGTGAAGGCTGTGCCTTCGCCCTGCATGCAAGCGACGCTGTTTCTCCATGGGAGACTCTGATCACCTCAAAAGTCTTGTCGTGTATAGTTGGTGCGGCTGCCACTACTCTGATGTGAATCTTCATTTCATCCTTTCCAATCTGATTCTCAGCATAGCATGTGTAGTCTCCCTCCTCCTTCGTCCCCACGTCATTGAAATACAGAGTACCGTTGCCAAACACAACGTACCTCCTCATGCGCACTCTGTTGTCATCCGCTTGCATGAAGCTATTAATCATGGTGCCATCTGGAAGACTCCATTTGACCTCGGGGTTTGGGAGGCCCGATGCAATGCAGTCCACTTTCAGATCTCCTCCATAAAGAACCTTGTGGTTATTAAACTGTTTCTGCTCGATTTTGGCTGCTTTCATCATGACAGTCACTTTCAGGAGAGCAGAATCATCTCCCATTTTATTTCTGGCCAAACAGAGGTAGTCTCCATGGTCTTTGTCTGTTACTGATCTAATGGTGAGAGTGCCATTGCTGAAGACCTTCATTCTTTGATCAAAGCTATGGTAGAAAGCAGATAATATCAGTTACTGTATATTCAATAAAAACTAAATAATAACTAGCAAATACTGTAATGGCATGGTACGGTATGAACAAAAACTGTGAAAACAGTGGCAGTTTCAAGGTAAAAAAAGAAAAGGAATGCTGCAGTTCTTCCCTTTCCATCGAGTCTAGGAAACACGTGCAGCCTCAATAATACTACTGCAGAATAATAGAAATCAGCACTTTGATTAGCGTTAACACTTGAACTGTGCTGAAAATGTCAATGTTGAGGGATTAAGGTCATGTTTTCCATGCTGGCCAAATTTACCCCAAAGAAAAAGTATCACTTAATTTATTTCAATTTCATTACATAGTTTAAACATATTTCCAAAACCAGCATATTAAACAAACTGCTATTACTAATATGTTGAATCTTTACCCTGATTGTTACAAATGTAGAATCTGTTTTCTTTTGATAAAACATACAGTTTTCAAATAGATTTTGCTCTGTAAATTTAATTTTGAACTTGAATTTTGTTCCTGTTAAAAAATTTCATTTTGGTTCCTTTTTTTTTTTTTTTTTTAATCCAATCAGGAAACCTTTAATTGATTTAATTGAAATTCAACTGTCAACACTCCAGCTTTGAATAAACATTTAAATTCTAGCTATTAAAAATGAGTAAAATAAAAATTTATGGACATCAGCTTTAATGATCTTATATAATTGGTTTGACTAAATTCAAGATATTTTCACGTGCTAAGATAGCGCTTTTGGTAGTGAAGCTAAAAAGCGTCCATGCCGTTCTGTTCCACCAGATTTACCAACTGTTCATGAAGAGTTTCTACCATTTAAAACGTTTGCCAAACACACTGGGATGAGTTAGCTTCAAATGTGTAAGTCTAACCACTTTTTACTCCAAACTGACTCATGCTATGTGCTAACCTGCTGAAGGTTTTGGATCAAAGGTTATTGTCTCAATATGTAGTGCACATCACATCACATCACATCACATCACATCATATCATATCTATCAAAATGATGCTGATGTTAATTTGCTCGTGACCCAAATCACTTGCTTCCGGCGTCGTAGCCGGATGTGAAGACGATACTCTCAGCTGCTGACAGAATGAAAACAGACTTCACAGCACTGATATTTCTTTACATTCAATACAGTTTTGTGTTTAAAAATCAACCCTAGAACAACCCTAATCTAGCACAGACAAACCTTTTATGGATTTATTTTTGAAATCAAAAATTGCAACGCTCGAGACGGTCTGGAGAAAATCACCCTGCAGAATATCAGCCGGGCAATTTTTATTATTTTTTTTTACAGTCTGAGGAAAAATCTTTATAATAATAGAAATGTAACATGTACAGTTTTTTTGGAGAGCAATATTAATGTGTTGGTTTGTCTGATTGATGGTTATATCTACATACGATCTTCAGCACAATTTGGATGAACTCGTGCACTCTGGGTAAATCTGGCCATAACTCCAGGAATTATGAGCCTGGACTAGACGACTTAGTCAGCTGTCTAGAGCAAAGATGGAGGCGTTTGCCTTGTAATCGGCAACAGATGTTGCACTGACTTCCAAAATCTGCTCATCACATCTGGAACTTGTAACGGCGAGCGAATTCTTCTTCTTCTTGTGCTACTACTCCTGTGCACATTCACCTTCTTACTGTGAAAACCGCCTGCAGTAAACGACGACACCACACTAGTCTACAGTAGGGTACGTATTGCCAAAAGTATATGAACAGAAGGTCTACAGTATGTGTGCTAAAGAAAATGTAAAAAGAAAAAGAAATCTGGAGTGTCTTTTTCCTGTGTGTCCTGTGTGTCTTTAAATGTAAGAGGATAGATGGTTAGCACGATTAGCAAAGCTACTGTATCTAGCTAACTTTACTCTCAGCAGAGGCATTTATGGAGCAGGTTCATATGAGCACACTTCCATATTTCCACCAAACACTAAACAGGGATTATTTACAGGTATGAACTAAAGTTGTGCATGAGGAACTGAAGAGATGTTGGCCAACGCACAGTACAGGAGGATCTGTGCAAACTAATGCATTTTTCACATTTCAAGAAAGTTCAGAGTGCTTGAAGAGTGATTCACCTTTTCATCACTTTACAGCTGCATGCCTATCACATGTCACTGACATACCTGAAATGTGCATCGATGAGTTTTTTGGACGGCGTTTTCCAGATGATTTTTGGTTCTGGGCTTCCCGAAGCTCTGCAGTCTAAGCTCAGGTGGCCACCGTAACTGACGTCAGTTCTTTGCGGTGAGGTGGAAGTAATTTTGGCCGTGGAGGAAGCCCTCATCACCAGGACACTCACGCTTCTCTTGGCTATACCTACAACATTCACAGCAACACACTCATATTTCCCAGAGTCTTTTTCCGTCGGGTTGCGGATGTATAGCGTCCCATTGGGAAAGACGAACAGATTTCCGTTGATGAACTGGGAAGGTCGTATTTGGACGCCAGTGAAGGTGATCCAGCGGATCGTTGGATACGGGGCTCCTTTGGCGCTGCAGTGGATGTACGCGGTCTGACCCTCGGAAATGGTGTGGTTTTCTCGTCGCCGTTGCTGGATTATGGGTGGAAGCGCTGTAACATGGAGGCGAACTGATATGGTTGCCGCTCCTGCCACGTTACTGGCAATGCACTTATAGATCCCGCTGTCTGGATAGCTAGTGTGCTTCAAATGAAGCGTCCCGTTGCTAAAAAGCATTACCCTCTGCTCCCTAGTGCTGACTGTTCGCACCACCGTCTTGTTTGGGAGCGCCCAGCTTATCTGAGGGCGCGGTAGACCATGTCCTTGACAGTCAAGGTTGACTTGGTCTCCCAAATACACGGTCATGTCTTGCTGCCAGGGATGCAGGATTTTTGGCATTTGGACCAGAACCATCAAGGTGACCACAATCCTCTCGATACCATGCTGAGTCCGGGCAGTGCAGGCATACTGTCCCCGATCCTGGAGCTGAACGTTGCGGATTACCAAGGTTCCACTGGGATGGACCTCAAATCGCTGGATTCTTGTATTTACCGATATAACTGCTCCTAAAAAAAATAAAAACGAATAAAAAGAAAGAAAAACATGCGTCCGTCAATATGGAAGCAATCTGCTGAGGTAATCATAGTTTCTTTGTAACACTGCATGTCTAACAGTAAATAACTGTCCTAAACGAGTCTTTTCGGGATTCTCTCTTTGTGTCACCACGGAGAAACAGAAGGTGCACACATGTTCTCTGGACCTGACCCGGGCCAGGAGGGAATATTGATGGCTTCTGCATTTTACACAGAAGGCAAGACTCCATGGCTTGTGTCCATCTGCGACTCAGCATATGCAAAATGGTGTTATTAAGATCAGATCAGATTTACATGTGGAAGACAGCTAAACAAACCCAGCTGAGCAATTTAAATATTTATTACTGTATTTAATTAAGTGTACTGTTTAAGATGAATGAAATGATGTTTAATATTTGTTTATTTGTACCTGTGGAGATTTTGGTCCAGGTAATAAAAGGCTTAGGATCCCCCAAGGAATTGCACGGAAACTGCACATCTGTTTCAGCGTTCACGGTGACTGTGGTAAGATTAGCAGTGGTGATTCTGGGCCTCGCTCTCAGTACAGGAACATGTGGTGGCTCAGGAAGAGGGACGTTCTCGCCAAGGTGCCGGTTCGTGGATAGAACACCTGTCTCCATGCTTCTGAGCGGCTTTGTGGTTGGTCGTGTGGTAGTTGTAGTAGCTGCTTGAGAAGGGGGTGTAAAAGATTTCGGGGACACACTTGATCTGATCGAACCGACTGAGCCTGGGTGGACGTGAGCAGATGAATGTGTATCAGATGGCGTTTGATGAGTGATAACTGGAAGTCTTTGGTTGGGGTATTTATAACTAAGGGTTCTTCTTTGATCCTGATTAGGAATGTGGTTAGTTAGAGGGTTTCTTGAATAAAATGGAATTCTGGCTTTTAAAGAGGTTGTTTGTGCAAAAGTTGTGATTGGAGTATTAAAGCCAGACCCTGTGGTTGTTACTGGTGGGGTCACAGTTGCTGTTGTTGATGATGATATTGTTGTGAGAGGTTTTTTTAAGATATGAATCTTGGCTTTAGTGGTTGGCAGTGTCGTTGGAGATGCAGATGTTGAAATGATACCAGAAGTTTTGCTTATGTTACCCAACAGCTCCTCTTCATCTCCCACCGCTGGGCCTGGAGTCGTGATGGGAAAAACAGAATCGTATTCATCCGGAACAGTATGAAGTGTTGTGTTTAGAAACTCAGCTTGACTTTGGTTCGGTGAAAAATCAGACATCGATTCCTGTAGTAAACCTTCCGCCTTAGAAGTGTCTTCATATCGAAGGCTATCTGGAGGTGGAAGTGGTTTGACTGGAGCAGTTACAAAACTGACAGATGTATGCGTAGAGTTGGGTATTTGCAAGCTACTGAGACTTTCCACTACGTGTGATTCAGAAACGTGAGGGCTGACGTCTGTTGCGTTACTCTCAGTTAGCGCTGGAAGGCGTGTTGTAATTCCTCCTTGAGTGTCAGCAAGGGTTTGATAACCCGCCTCTGGCTGAGATGTAGAGGCAATATAGGAGTTCATCTCCATGTCTGTAGTGAGTATCTGCACATTTTCCGAGGTATGTTTATTAACTCTCCTCTGGGATGTGGTCACTGTCACTGCTGGTGGTGTAGTGTGTATAGCGTGGTGTGGACCATATTGTGGGAGAGTTGCTTCAGGCGTCCGGATGGTGGAAATCTCACTCGTCTCCAAGTCGTGGGCAGGGTGATTGATTTTGTCAGCAAACGGCGAGACACCTGTTTGATCGTTGCTGTTTCGACTGTTGTCTGTTAAGGATTTCAGGTACCGTGAAGAAGTGATAGATGTAGCAGTGGAAGAAGCTGATGTGCCAGCTGTTAGTGTGCCAGTCACAGCTGTTGTGATCGATGGGATGTGTGCTCCAGTAGTCGTAGGTGCTGTAAATAACTGTGGTCTGCTTGTGATTAAAGGCAAGGATGGTCTTAGTCGTAACCGGTTTATTCGTTCTCTGGCTCCAAATCGCCTCCTTGAGTTCCAAGGGGTCCTGGAATGCGAACCGGATGAAGGTCTTTGTTTTATAACGTTAGCCGAAACGACTTTGCTTGTCGGCGATGACGTGCTAAGCATCCTTTGTGCATTGTCTTTTTCACTCCTTGTATAAGATTCCTTAACATCAGCAGACTTCATGGAGATGCCAAGCTCATTCTTTAACACGGAATTGGGAGCAGCTGGGTTATTTTCCAATTGGTTTCTTTGTCTTTCTTCTCTGTGTGACGTGCTGGTAGTTAAGGCATTTACATGGTTTCCCTCCAGGATATTTACCTCAGTGGTAAAATAATACGGTGCAGCTGTGGTGTTCGCCTCTCCCAGTGTCACATTTTCTGACTTACTGCTTGATCTCGGAGGTGTTATTTGGTGCAATTGGTTTTCAGTGTGTGAAGGAGCTGTGGCTGGTTGGCCTTGAGTCTGAAATGTGATAATGGTGCTTGGCTCTTCTTTGAGTAAGCTGGAATCATCTGGAGAAGATCCCTCTATGGTACTGTGAGATTCTTCTGTGAGATCGACAGTCTGAACGGTTTGTCCTGCAATGCTTGGGTGAGAGCTAGGTGTTGTGGCATTTAAAACAGTTGTTTTCTCACGAATTTTGGCTAAAAGGTCAGCCCATCTCTGTGGGTCTATTTGGTTCTTGGATTTGTTGATTTTCCTCCTGTTTACGAGAGCACCTTTCCTTCGCTGACCTATCAAAACGTTATCGATCGGCTTCCTGTGGACTGGGAAATTCCTTACTGGGTAGCCTTGTGACCTTAACTGCGGTCCCCTTCTTTGGTTTGTGAATCCTCTGTTTGATGGCATTCTCCTCTGTCCTATATCGTCACCAGATGACTCCTCCATATCCTCAAAACTTGCTCTTACCTTTGTAGACACCCCTGAGGCAGACAGGGGCCCCATGGGATACCGTCTGAGAGGTTGTGTTCGTTGCCGTCTCATAACGGTGAGTTTTGCAGAAAGAGTGTCCTCTCCATGTTGATTCAGAGCCACACATTTGTAATGTCCATTATCGTCGGGTCCGCAGTGAGGAATAAAGAGTGTTCCATTGGAGAAAACGAAACCTCGAGATGAGTTTGCTTTGGCGTTCATCACACTACCATCTGGAAAGATCCAGTTCACATCGGCATCTGGTGATGCGACGGAATTGCAATGCAGATAAACCGGTTCCCCGACCAATGTCTCGGAAGCAATCTTGACCTCCTGGTCCGTGGGGGCTCTGGAGGATTCTAAAACCGATAAACGAAAAGGAAGAAGATCTACATCTCCCAGAACTTCAGCGATACAGTAATACACACCCGAGTCTGAATGATCCACGGCTTTGATAAGCAGTTTTCCCAAACTGGACACAGACAGCCTGTTGTTTGGGCTGCTGGAAGACGCCTTAACCTTAGTGCCATCAGGCAGCATCCACTGAATGCTCGGACCTCCAGAGCTCACCACGCTGCAGTCCATTTCGACTATACTGCCCACAACTGAGCTAAACATCGTCTGGGTTGCGTTGGTGTGTTTGATCATGACCCAGGATCTCTTGTGCCATCTTGCCCGCTCAGTGTCCGTGGTGGAAGATGTCTGAGTTGTAAAAATGAGCTTTACAGTCTTGGATGTGGAATAGGGCCTGTTGAGCTGAATATTCACATACGATTGCATGAGCCAAGACGGATGAGACAGGACATGAGCTCGGACTCCGGTGTAATAGTACGCATCCCTTTCGATGTCCTGTTTGTATCTGTAGCTCACTTCAGGCTCTTTGCTTAACATGATCTCCCTGCGGAGGTGCAGAGCAACCTCACTGTAATACGCAAGCAGTCGCCATAAACTCGTGTACTTCTCCCTGTTCATCGGGCACTCGAGGTCGAAAGACAGGGTCATGTTAGCACTGATCTGCAAAGACTCCGTGTAGTTCCATGTGATTTCTGCAGACTGCCTCTGCTTTAACACTCGGCAGGTCAAGTCCACCGTATTGCCGTGTTCATCCGACAGGTTCAGCGTGATGTTTCCAAAAGGTGGTTTGAAATCATCCAGAGAAAGGAGCTCACTGAGGTGTTCCTCGTGGGAAACGTCCTTCGCCGGAGTGCTGCTAATGACCGGTTCCATGCATTGGAAATGCTTAAGTTCGGAGATTTGTTTTCCCTTCAGATGATATGGTGAGGCACACGCTGGACACGGCTGGTCCTTGGCATGCGCTTTGTCCTTCCTGCATTTCATCACATCTGGAAAAGGAATAAAAACGCAGACGTTACTGGATGATCTTAATCACCTGAAAACTGCATACATATACAGTACACAGTACAGTATTCTCCATATATTTCAGAATTGATGATAAGAATTTAAAAAGTCTGTCTGCCTGTGAAATTTGATTTACTGAAACAGAAAGTCAGAGTGACGGCATGTTTACGTGCTGCACAGTTTACTGTTAATGAGC
>QNUK01000529.1:340665-388165 GCA_013621035.1 Clarias magur | reverse complement strand
CATCATTATTATATCCACTTCATGAGTACACCTTGCTAGTCTGAATCAGACCATTTCCCCCTTTTGCTTGAACTCTTCCTGACTCAACACGGCGCTGAAACACTCCTCAGAGATCTCGCTCCATATCACCATGATGTCATCACGCAGTCGCTGCAGATCCGTCTGCTCCACGTCCCTGATGCGACTCTCCCGGACCTCCACCGCGCCCCAGAGCCGCTGTGCTGGACTGAGATCAGGTGAGTGTGGAGGCCGTGTGAGTGCCGTGTGAGTGCAGTGTGAGGTGATTACAGCTCGGTGACACGGCGCGTTAGTTATCCTGTGATCATAAAGGGATGGACGCGGTCATGATCAGCACTCAGGGGGGCTGTGGTGGTTAAACCATGCTGAAGTGGTACTAAAGGGCCCAGAGTGTAGCGAAGCACAGTGTCTCCCCCACACCATCACACCGCCAGCACCAGTCAGCAGGTTGGATCCATGCCCTCATGTGGTTTACACCAAATTCTGAGCCAACCAGCAGAAATCGAGGCTCATCAGACCAGACGAGGCTTTTCTGATCTTCTGGAGTCTAATGTTGGTGAGCCCATGTGACCTGTAGCCTCAGGTTCCTGTTCTCAGCTGACAGGAGCGACACCCAGTGTGGTCTTCTGCTGCCGGCGCTCTTCAGCAGCACTCAGGTGTAGCGAGATGTTATTTGAGTTCCTGTTGCCTTTCTATCAGCTCTAAACAGTCTGGATGTTCTCCTCTGACCTCTGACCTCAACAAGGCAGAGAACTGCCCTCACTGGGGATTTTCACACTCTTCTCTATAAACCCTAGAGATGGAATAACATTAGGAAAAATGGCCCCGTCTGGTTCCTCGGCTCAGTTTGGGGGAGCGAGCGTTGTTTGTCTCAGCTGTGCGGCTCAGAGATCAGGCTGAGCAACTGTTCACGCGTCCAAAAATAAAAATGACCAAAATAAAAAGGTGTAAATAGTTGGAATTGTTGTGGTCGTGCCTGACGTCACGTCCAAATCCACAAACGACAAACTCTGCATTTTTGCCTTTCGCAAGAAGCAGGTTTAAACCGTGTGAATTATAACTTCTGAACCACCACGAGGAATTCTTTTATGATGCACGACTGCAAACTCAAGCTGAAAGTAAATAAAATCACTGTTTGTTTATGATAAGTCTTTAGATAATCAATAAGACTATCATTAAACACATAATCATATTAAATAGTGCGTTAGGGAAGATTAGTGCTGATTTTTTTTCTTGTTAAGTTTTCAGGCTTTATTCATCACATAAACATTACTGCACAGCAAATGTCTTTATTCTTGGCATTTCCCAGCTTTTGTTAGTAGGCAGGGGGTCAGAGCGCAGGAGCAGCCATTATACAGCCCCCCCCGGAGCAGACAGGTTTAAGGGCCTCGTTCAAGGGCCCAACACCTAGTAGAGCTGGGACTCGAACCACCGACCTTCTGATCAGTAACTCAAAGCCTTAACACACTGAGCCCCCACCGCCCCCAAAAAGAGTGGATAGGTGTTTATAGGTGTAATTTAAAATTTAAATTGTTCCTTGCTGTTTCTCGAAGCTCCGCCCTCAGGATTGATCTACAGTGGCCTGTACAATGGAGTTTTTACGAAGAATGACTGACAGGGGGCGGATCCAAACGCAAACAAGCTACAGAAGATGAGAAGCCACAAATGTTTTCCAGAATGCTTTCCCCAGCAATCTCACACACATTTGCTAATAATCACGGCTTAGCGTATGGTCTTACTGAACCACCCTGAACATCTCCCAGGTTATTTCTACAAGGAAGGAATGAAGAATAAAAAGCTTCCTGCTCCTCTAACGCTGTGTGTACTTAGTGATCAGGAATACGCTCAGGACCGCTGTCTGGAATGTGAGTGTAATCTCGAGCACTAATCACTGTGTGGATGTGAGATGTAGTGAGGAGATGTGGAATGAGGGGTTTCCTGAGATAAAGAGCACAGACAGAGCGAGGAATCTGCGTATCATGCTCTAAAACTCACTTTATTCCCTCTGAGGAGATCCCATCGAGCTGATAGGAGGAACAACAGTGTTCACGTCAAGCGTAACATGACCTCAGCAAGAATCAAATCACGACCAGGTCCGATGTAAAGTTCGTTCTCCATCCAACTAGGGAAAAAAATTCATAAATAAAATAATAAACATGACTCTAAATATGGAATTCTTTCAGCGGACGTCAGGAAAACGCTGATGATCTCAATTTCAGGATGATGTAATGTCAAAATGGCTTCTCTTTTAATTAAAACCCTTAAAACTCAAGCAGCAGCACAGAGTCGATCAGTGATTAATATATACAGTAAGTGTGTTGATGTGGAGGTCTTGCTGGTGTGTGTTAACGGAGAGGCTTCAGACATCAAACTGTGTATTTGGGTTTTCGTGTGTTTGGGATCTCTCAGGTAGGAGAAAAGATCATTACTTTTATAACCTGTGCATTTTACCAGAATATTGGAACGACGTCACAAAAATGCAGAACTCTCAAAACAAACAAACAAACAAACAAACAAACAGACAGACAGACACAACAGAAAGCAGCAATAAAAACACCTGCTTGTGTGTCTGTGCTATTTCTTTGCCTGTGTGCCATTTCATTATTATTTTTTTTTTAAGTTTGTACAGCTGGTTAAAATTAAATAAAATTAATTCCATCCTGTTGCCAATTGTGTGCTGGAAAAGAAAAGTATCCTCCCTCTATACTGTACTCTAAACCACAGATCGTGTCTAAATTGCTCGGAGCTTTAAGGGCTAAATGATATTTTAAATTTGAGTTTATATCCACATTAGATATTTAAAGATGTCGTCGGTTGTTCTGCTGCTCCTGTCCAGGCCACAGCGGGCTCCGGTCCACACACACACACACACACACACACACACCAATCAGACGTAGCAACAGTAATCACATGACACTGTTTGACCAATCAGCCGCAATAACAATAACCACATGGAGTCACATGACCACACAGAAGGGGGCGTGTCTTCAGCAGTGATCGACAGTGAAGCAAACATGTGGCAGTTAGTTTATCTGTTGTATTAAAGGTTACAGTCTTAACATATATAATTAGCAAATAAACTAGAGGTTTTCTGCTGAGTCATTAGACTGAACATACAGTAAATCTTACACAGGAAATAGTTACACTGTTCAAACACACACACACACACACACACACACACACACACACACACACACACACAATGTAAAGATATTTAGTTTTATACATTTATTTTATTAAATTTATTTTATTATTTAGAAATGTCGCAATTTGTACATTATTTTATCATTTTCTCTGGCTGCTCACATAATAAAAAAAGAATTAATCAGACATTATGATGAAACAGTTACTCGGGACTTGAGTGTCTTTTCACAGGATACTTTTTCCTTCTACCTGATTAATATTATTCTGAAGTCCAGCTCCTCTTGCTTGAGTGCAGTTTTTGGCTCCTCTTCACACCTCTGGTTGTTTGTAGGAGGATTAGTTTGTTTTGCGTGACTGCGTTTCCTCCGATAGCGCGTGCCACATGAGTGATTACAGAGTGTGAGAGGTCACGCTCCCTCTGGCCAGGCCGTGATTTTATTACTTTTTTAATGGTCAACCAGGAGAGGAACACAAGACAGCCCTGATTCATCACCTTTATGCACATCACATGACCTTTCGTTCAGTATTATGGGCCGTGTGGACGTGTCTCTCAGATACGTCCTGGTTCGAGTGCAGGCGGTTTGTACAGTTTCACCTGCATGGATTCGGAGCTCTTCACCTGGGAACCATCACCATGCTGCGGTGATGAGACGTTAAAGAGACATTCTGTTGTGACGCCCTTTATTTCACACCGTCATACTGTAACTCATCTCCTCCACCGCCGACCCCCGAGCGAGAGCACGTGAAGCTGCACCTGTCCAGGAGCTGTACTGTGACCTGTACTGTCTGTCTGTCTTCATCTCCACACCGTTTCTCAAAACATGTTTATGTCATTTAAAGTCTGAGCGTGGAGAACATAATAAAAATGTTTCCTCTATAATAAAACATCTGGACGTCTGTAAACACATGTGCGTGTTTCTCTCCAGCGTCGTGTTTGCATTACACTGTACCGTGGACTTTGTACAGAACTACTGCAGTCGTGACATTTTGATGTGTGTGTGTGTGTGTGTGTTACTGATGTGTGTGATGAGACTTGAAATGTGAACGTCATGAGGGTTTAAGATGAAAAAATGATACATTGTTGGTGAAAATCCTGCGGTTTCTAATAGATTTTTTTTCTCCTGCTATTTATGGTCCTCCAGCACGTTTCTAAATGAAGCTACAAATACCCGTCTCTGACCTCAGGGGTCAACTTCAGGGCTGCTGGTCCAACAACCCCCCCCCCCCCAACCACTCCCAAAGGATTTCGTCCCACACAGTGAGGTCAGAGGAACACAACTAGAGAACTTTAGAGATGATCAGATGAGGGCCGATCTGCATATTCATTCATTCATTCATTCATTCATTCATCATAATCAGTCATAAACACTCAATTTCAGGCTAATTAGCATTAGATTAGGGTGACTTAAATGATAATAAAAGAGAATAAAATAGAGTTTTATCAAAGGGCACAGTGATAGATTTCGATTCTTTTTTTTTTTTTTCCAAACTAAACTTTTATGTATTTACCGATTACAAACCTTTCTGCTGATCTCTGATTGGTCGCTGGGAGACGTTATGATCTCAGAACATTCTGATCTAATCTAAGTCCGATCACATCCGCTCTCACAGCTATTGACTTGAAATATTTTATAATGAGTTTTTATAAATACTTTCTTTTATTTCCCAAATAGATCATTTAACCAGGATAAAGTGTCCTCTAACTGTAACTGTTGTATGAATCTAATGCGTTAGCATGATGTTAATGCCGAGGGACACGTCATCTTCTTCTTCATCTTCTTCATCTTCGTCTTCATTCTTCCCTCAGTAATGCGCAGGTCCGGTCACAGTAAGCCGTTATGATGAGGGAGACGTTCGCTGACGGAGTGTGTACGCTGAAAAACCTTGCGAGCTGATTGTTTCTAACTTTCCCTTTAATAAAGATCCAGCATAGATCACAGCACGGAGCGTATAATCTCTCATTCCTCGGGGTAACGGTGCGATCAATCCACTGCTGGGCCAGAGAGCGCTCCTCCAGAGCTCACGTATCATCTCACTAATAAAACACTCACTGAAGTCTGGAACCCTGCAGATGCAGAACGAACATCATGACAAGTTCTGTTCCAACACCATCAATCTGTCATCGGCAGCACGATTTAAAAGATTTGTCAGGAATTTCACATTCAACTGGAAACTGGAAAGGTTTTTATAACACTGTTGAGGAAGATGTTTGGCCTGGAAGGATCCGTTCCAGCAGCTTCTCACAGCAGACCTGGTGCACTTACATGCAAGTTCACTCAACTTCTGTACCACTTATCTTCTATGCAGGCTTGGTGGGGTGGGGCGGGGGGGGCATGGCGTTACACCTTGGACACTCACACACTCATTCACACACTCGTTCACACACTCGTTCACACATTACGGGCAATTTGGGAAACAGCAGTTAACGTGATCTGCATGTTTTTGGACTGTAGAAGGAAACCGGAGGGGAAACACACCAAGCACGGAGGAAACATGCAAACTCCATGGGAATCGAACCTGGGACATGGAGGTGCGAGGTGTTTCCTGATTCACATTTTGTCCTGTGTATCTTCAGACAGGCGCCGGTGGTGGTGTAGTGCTCAGCACTGTCGTCTTGCACCTCCAGGGTTCGGGTTTGTTGGTGGGTTTCCTCCTGGGACTCCTGGTTTCCTCCCACAGTCTAAAGACCTGCAGATTCGGTTAACTGGTGTTCCCAAATTGCCCGTGGTGTGTGTGAGTGTGTGAGTGTGTCTATTTGCCCTGTGATGGACGGGCACCCTGTGTGCGCTATAGACGATGACTGAGTGATTGATCTTCACACATGCAAATTAAGTTTTTTATGTCCTGCCTTTGTGCAGTTTATTAACAATACATACACACACACACACACACACACACACTCTGTGTTCAATGTGTTTGAGACTGAAACAAGCTATAGATGCTGATTTAGTGAGGAACTTGCGCTTGTTCCAAGGTGTTATCGTTTCTATAGCAGTTGATCACACACACTTCGATTAGAACACCGTTCCTACTTTCACCTTTTTTCCTACAAATCTCTAAGGTTTAGAAATCATGTCGTTGTGGTCATGTGACTCGGCGGGCCGCTCGGACTCGGACTCGCCGCGCTGCCGCAGGTCTCTGTGGATCCACGTCTCTCTATGATCGCAGTACGTAACCTCGGTAAAAAGCTGTTTTGGCGCGCTGAGGATCTCCATGAACACACCCCGATGAGCCACAACCTGACTGTACGAACATCTAAAACTCATCACGATTTGTAGATTCATACTGCACACATCATGAAAGCGGGAAGTGGGATGAATGTTTCTGTACAGAGCCGTTCATTTCCTGAAGGAGTCTCCAGTGTCAGTGCTCATCTAGGAATAAAAGATGAAACCTGCACAGTTCTGCCTGAAGAACAATCCTCTCCTTTCTCTTTCTCTGACACAGACACACACACGCACACACACACACACACACACACTGAAGTGAATTTCAAGCACTTCCTTCAAAAGAGCTGAAGACAAAGGCACTTATTGAAGAGCAACACGAATGTTAAAGGAACAGAGGTCCTCCTGGCGGCGTTTCAGCCGATGAGGAAAGCGAATGCAGATGTCTGAGGCGGTCCTCGCTCCGGTCCGCACATCTGTCACGACGTCATGGCTGGAGAAGAGAGTGAGCTGTTACACAGTCGGGTTCAGACGTCTCAGATGCGATGGGTTAACTCATCAGGACGCTGGAACCGGACCGCACCGGAGAGTCTGCGCACGCGTCCTCATTCAGAGACGAGTAAATCTCCTGTCCGTCTGCTCTGTGTATCACCGCCTACACAACCGTCTCCTGGAGAGATAAACCTGGAACGATTACACATCACAAGGACACACACGACTTTACAATACAGTTCTCTCAAACACTCCATAAAATATGAACTGTTATTAATAACTGAAATGTAAGTGTCCTCTGGTTTACTGAGTAATAAAGTGTAATATTTTAAAGGTACATTTTAAAGGGGACCTTCTACACAAAATTCACTTTTTACTCCATTGCGTGTGTGTGTGTGTGTGTGTGTGTGTGTGTAGGTGTGTGTGTGTAACTGTGTATGTTTGTGTGTGTGAAACATAAAACAAAAAACAAAAAAAAAAACATTCCCAGCTTAAACAATCCAATTGGATTTTCCCCTAATGTGACCTCATTAATGTGAAGAAGAGCCCCGCCCCCTTCTGCTGTTCTCAGGGGGTGTGGCTCAGGAGTAGCTCATTTACATAGAAAGTTTGTGGTATAAAAGTCACTCAGTGGTGTTTATCCTGGGCATTATTCACACACACACACACACACACACACACACACACACACACACACACACACACACACACATATATATATGGTGAGCTCTGAGACCTGTGTTTTTACCTTTAAACACGAGTACTGGTGCTCTAACATGAATTATCAAGTATAAAAACTAAATAAAATTTCATAGTTCTAATAACAGATCCATAAATCGTATTACTAAACTCAGATCCTAAACACCTCATTATTTGTTCATGTATTTCATTAAGTAATACCTAAACTGAAATAATGATACAAATCCTGTGTGTGTGTACGGACGGGTGTGGTTTGTGTGTTGGCGCAGGCAGTCCTGCCACGTTTTATGTCGTGCCGTGACGGAACAGTAGGCAGCGCCATCAGCAACTTCTACGTCACGCTGCGGTCGCGTCACAAGGGCATGTGGGCGGAGCCACAGGTAAACCTCATGTATGTGGGCGGAGCAGGTAACTTCTAGTTTAGAATAAAATAATTCAGAGAGTCACTCTGGTAAACAGGTCCCTGATGAAATGGACAGGATGTGAGAGGAGCGTGTGAGTCACGGCCGTCCTCGACCCTTCAGTACTGAGCCATAAATCCACAGTTTCGCTAAAAACAGGAGGTGAATGTGAGGAGACACGAGACATGTCCAGACGAGAGAGAGAGAGAGAGAGAGAGAGAGAGAGAGAGGGCTGGAGTTGTAAAGCAGAGCGTGGTAATCGACCAGACAGTGTCCTGCTGTGTGTGTGTGTGTGTGTGTGTGTGTGTGTGTGTGTGTGAACTGGATGTTATTCTTCAGTTCACGAGCGAGCATGCTGTGGTGAAGAAGAAGCACAGGGAGTAAAAAACTCTATAAACATAGCAGCGCGTTGCCTCTGAAACGCCTCCCGCGTCCTCGCGCTCCTCCAGCACACAGTGACACGCCCACGTGTGTGTGCCTGCTCATTTCGTTTTCCAGGGTTGCTGTAACATTACCACATGTACCATACAAACATGCACATGCAAATAGATTGTGTAGAGCAAGGATGACTTCCAAAAAACGAAAAAATGCAGCAGCCAATAGAAAGTTTCTCTGTTTTTGAGTTTAAATGTTTTTCAGATCAGATCTGAGTCTCTTTTTATATGCGGGCTTGGATCAGATACATATCCGATACGTGGTCATGTGATGTGAATGAGAAGGGGAATTCGTGTGACATTCTGCCTCTGTACCTGCCTAAGGCTCTTAGCGATTTTAGGCGTCTCAAAGAAAAAGTAAGTCACGCAATTACACATAATACTCGGCAGGTGGCGTAATTCCGGTTTTAAATATATATAATATAATGTGAAGGACGCAACGCCATGCTGAACAGTAGTGAAGCAGGAGTACACATAGCTGCTGTACGTTTGAGAAGAGTAAATGTAAAAAGGTTCATCTAATAAAATGACCTGGGTAAAGTTAGGTACAGTAATGCATTTAATAAACTCCGCCCACCTCTGGGTGCGAGCAACAGCTGCTGAAACAGCTTCTGGACCTCAACAAATACAGCTGACCAACTGCTCGCTCCCCGCCAGAGCAAAACCTCAAGGAGACTTTTAGTAAAATCACATCCATTGTTGGAGATCAGTGTGGGTCAGGTGTCAGGATGGCTGCGTGGTCTCAGGCTCCAGACTCAAGGTTCAGCCCTTCCCCTGTGTAAAGGAGAATTCTGGTTTCCAACAGGGGGCGTGAGTTCAAATCCCACTCCTGACACTTTTTAAGGGGCGGTGATGTCTCAGTGTGTTAAGGCTCTGAGTTACTGATCGGAAGGTCGACGGTTCGAGGCTGCGCTCTGTCTCCGGCCGACTGAAAGGAAGCTGAGATATGTGAAGTTTAATGAATTTCATTGTGTAGTAAAGATCACGTGATAAATCAATGCACCATCACACTCATGACGTGCTTTAACCCAGATGGTGCAAGAAAGAAGCGTATCGATGTGCACATGCGTGTTTCAGAGAACAGACGTGTCCACATCAGAGTCACGTCTAAAGGTCACGTCTATTTATGAATGTAAACCCAAATCCGATCTGACGAGAAATCGGTTTGAACCACATGGCTGATGTGAACGCAGCTTATGTTACTGAACTGGTTTTAATTACAGTAGCTCGCTAAATACATGGCTTTGATATAGCTAGCATGCTCGTAGCTAAACAGTGGGCTGAGCTCTTATGCTTTATCCTGATCGTGGCTTATAGACTTCAGATACAGCGTATTTAACTACTAAACATTTGCCTGACTTCTTAAAAGGTCCCATATTTTTCTCTTTCTTGAACAAGTTAGCACAGGACTCAGAGCTCCCCCTACAGCATGTGTGTGGTAATGCTCCAGATGAAACCTGCCAGATAATGGTAAGCTTGGTTTCGCTCCTTCCCAGAATGCACCATCTCACTCTGCACTGTATGTAAATGAGCTCCTGCTGAGCCACGCCCCCATCTAGAGAACAGCAGAGCATCAGTCATGGAGAGGGGCTCTTCGTATATGAGGTCACATTGGGTGGGGGGTCTAATTGGCTTGTTTAAAGTCTGACCAGTGCGAACCTGCAACACACACACACACACACACACACACACACACACACACACACACACACTGCAAACCCATCTGACCATGTAAACATGACTAAAAAGTGTTTTTTAAAATGAATTCGTCAGAGTTAAAGCCTGAGTTCCTCGCGTCTCCTCATGAAGGTTGAGCTGTTGATCATCACCACACAGTTTTACTCAAATCATCATCACAAGCAACTGAAACTGAAGGTCATCTGTCTGCACTCTCTCAGGCATCGCTGCTGCTCCATTAAAATGATTACAACTTTGTACTAATTGTCTTTTAATGAGCTTACAGGCTGTTTGTTTTGTTATTTCTTACTTCTAAACATAACTGCAGTAAAAGTGAAGCACTAGCGTGTACTGAAGTGAGTGAACTGTTTAGTCGAGCAGTGTAAGGAGAGGATGTGAGTTTAAGACTCCTGGACAAATATTTATTTGTTCAGCTGAGGAATGTGCGGATGCTTTTCTTTCTTTTTCCCCCGCAGCCGTGTGTGTGTGTCTGTGTGTGTGTGTGTGTGTGTGTCTGTGTGTGTGTGTGTGTGTGTGTGAGAGATCTGCTCAGTCCTGCCTCCTATCACTAGCAGGGAAGAGGGAGTGTAAGCTAATAAAAACACGCTAATCACGCACTCGGCATTTATTTCAAGCCATCGCGGTTCCACCTTTCCATCTGTCATTCAGGTGACGGAGCGTAACGCTAGCTTAAGGAGCTAAAAGGCTAAAGACATGCAGTGTGTGAAAAATTAAAACATCATATTTTAAAGCCTGGCTAAAATATTTAAAACTTCCATCCTGTAACAAACATTAGCATTGAAACAACAGTCAGTGTGCTAACACGTCTGCTCAGCGGGTTTAGCTAATGTGTTAGCATGTGGGGTCTAAGCAGTTAGCTACAAGTCATGGTGCTACTAGCTTACGTACATAGATTTAAACAAATGTATCTTCACAGAATTTCATATTGTTTTTCAATTCATCTGCAGAAGTTGTGTAAATTATGGCTAATTAGCATAGCGCACATGTTCTAGATCATTGTGGCATTACATTCAGAGTTGTTTTTAGTCTCAAAATTCTCTAAAAAAAATGCCAAACTGCTGGAGAAAGTTTACACCTGAGGGTGGACATCTTGCTGTCTCATTGCTGTTATTGATTATCCAGCTCATTAAGTTATGAGTTTGATCAGAAGTGATAGCGTTAAGGGGAGCATACTCATGTTCTCTAGTTCCTTTGTTGTTGTAGCTGTTAACAGACATTAAGCTGATTGTGTTCCAGACAAATGTAACGTCAAGATAAAATATTTCCTGAATATTTTCCAGTTTATTTTATTGGAACAAGGTGTCAAAGCTATTTAGGCACAATGAAACCGATGTTAATCATTTTATGTGGTTGTGGAGGTCTCGACTTTAAACTCCAGCTTTAAATCACCCTGTGTACTCTCCAGACTGCACTGGCTTTGACAAGTTCACGCAATAGAACCTGACAGCTGGGAAATCTCGTCACGTTTCCATTATAGACCAAGGGAACATAGGACCCAGGGAGCTCAGGAGTTTGGTAACATGGGACCCTAAACCTGGGGGACGTGGGGCTCTGAGAACTTCGGACCCTTTGCCAAGCTCCCCGTATGTGCCGTATAAACCTGGGGACCACAGGCCCAGTGTTTCATCTGTACGTCAGGAGGTCCTGGAGCACTGCGAGGGGGCAACTCCAGCAGGTCAGGGGCTAACCCCCCCCAAAAAAACTCTTCCCAGTTGTTAGACTAATGGCACTTATTTATTGAACTAGTTAACCCAGTGTAAGTATCTATCCAGTGATGTAAACTTTAAAGCACTTTTTGTAAGTCGCTCTGGATAAGAGCGTCTGCCAAATGCCTAAATGTAAATGTTAGATTACATGTTCACAGGTTTTTACAGTTACTGAGACGACGATAGTCAGGACGCTGAGACGACAGGAGCTCTCTCTGTATGTCTTTCCTTTTTTTTCTTGAATCCAGTCTGATTTATGAGTAATATACAGCATCTCTTTGTTGTAGATACTTTTTTCTTACTATCTTTATAATTTTATCAAATGTGGACAAAATTGCTGGTACCCTTCGGTCAATGAAAGAAAAACTCACAGAAATAACTTTAGTCTGACAAAAGTAATAATAAATAAGAATTCTATGAATGTTACCCAATGAAAGTCAGACATTGCTTTTCAACCATGCTTCAACGGAATTATAAAAAAAAATGAACTCATGGAACAGGCCTGGACAAAAATGATGGCACCCCTAACTTAATAGTTTGTTGCACAACCTTTTGAGGCAATCACTGCAATCAAACGATTCCTGTAACTGTCAATGAGACTTCTGCGCCTCTCTGCAGGTATTTTGTCCCACTCCTCATGAGCAAGCTGCTCCAGTTGTTTCCGGTTTGAAGGGGGCCTTTTCCAGACAGCATGTTTCAGCTCCTTCCAAAGATGCTCAATAGGATTGAGGTCAGGGCTCATAGAAGGCCACTTTAGAATAGTCCAACGTTTTCCTCTTAGCCATTCTTGGGTGTTTTTAGCTGTGTGTTTTGGCTCATTGTCCTGTTGCAAGACCCATGACCTGCGACTGAGACCCAGCTTTCTGACACTGGCCAGCACATTTCTCTCTAGAATCCCTTGATAGTCTTGAGATTTCATTGTACCCTGCACAGATTCAAGACACCCTGTGCCAGATGCAGCAAAGCAGCCCCAGAACATAACAGAGCCTCCTCCATGTTTCACAGTAGGGACAGTGTTCTTTTCTTCATATGCTTCATTTGTCCGTCTGTGAACATAGAGCTGATGTGCCTTGGCAAAAAGTCCCATTTTTGTCTCATCTGTCCATAGGACATTCTCCCAGAAGCTTTGTGGCTTGTCAACATGTAGTTTGGCATATTCCAGTCTGGCTTTTTTATGATTTGTTTTCAACAATGGTGTCCTCCTTGGTCGTCTCCCATGTAGTCCACTTTGGCTGAAACAACGACGGATGGTGCGATCTGACACTGATGTTCCTTGAGCATGAAGTTCACCTTGGATCTCTTTAGAAGTCTTTCTGGGCTCTTTTGTTACCATTGGGATTATCCGTCTCTTTGATTTGTCATGAATTTTCCTCCCTTGGCCACGTCCAGGGAGGTTGGCTACAGTCCCATGGAGCTTAAATTTCGGAATAATATGTGCAGCTGTAGTCACAGGAACATCTCGCTGCTTGGAAATGGTCTTATAGCCTTTACCTTTAACATGCTTGTCTATAATTTTCTTTCGAATCTCCTGAGACAACTCTTTCCTTCGCTTCCTCTGGTCCATGTTGAGTGTGGTACATACCATGTCACCAAACAACACAGTGACGACCTGGAGCCCTATATATAGGCCCACTGACTGAGTACAAGATTGTAGACACCTGTGATGCTAATTAGTGGACACACCTTGAATTAACATGTCCCTTTGGTCACATTATTTTCAGTATTTTCTAGGGGTACCATCATTTTTGTCCAGGCCTGTTCCATGAGTTTATTCTTTTTTTTATATAATTCTGTTGAAGCATGGTTGAAAAGCAATGTCTGACTTTCATTGGTTAACATTCATAGAATTTTTTTTTAATTATTACTTTTGTCAGATTAAAGTTATTTCTGTGACCATTGTGAGTTTTTCTTTCATTGACAATTTTGTCCACGTGTGTAAGTTGGGCTGGATCTTAGCTACTGTAGATTAAGCTACGCGTCTCACGTGCAGTTACAGCTCGGTAGTTTCCCCTGTAACTCTGAACATGAGAGCTAGCGATGCAGAATATCGTCCGTCTGGCGCGAGAGGCCTCAGGTGTCCCGTAATCGTGAGCATGTGGTGATAATGGGTGGCTTTCAGGTGGGTTTCAACGTGATAAATGTCTCTCGTTAGGGAAAATGAAAGAGTTGTAATGCCGTTAATTACAGCCATAACCTGGTTAAATTCTCCTCCTCAGGCTGGGACACAAACACGACCGCATTCCTGAACAACCGGCTTTAGTGGGGTTTTTTCTTTTTCTTGCTTGTCTCAGAGGTGTTTAGTCTCAGATCCGTCCTGACTGACTGCTGAGAAGTAAATGAAGCTGACATCTCTAATAAGATGTAAAGAGAGTCGTTTTGCAGCCGTGCCTGGGAGGGGAATTACTGTTAGCATGTTAGCAACATTAGCATTAAGAGCTTCAGTGATGGTCTGGTTTTGTAAAAAGTCTTAGTGAAACAATACACAATACTGCGCAGAACTGCTAAACAGTTGTAAATAAATGATTTGTGGAGCTTCCCCTCAGCCTTTCTCCTTACACTCATTTTTTCCTGTACGAGTGAAACGTTGGCTCCCGGCTCCACTCCGTATTACTCACGTCTCGTCGTCTCATCTCAGCATGTAGAGAGAGGTTATGAGTTTAACATCAGGACAGTGTGAGGTCAGCGGCTGGCCTTTATATGACGCTGAAACTTCCATGACCTTCCTGCGACCATCATGCACTTCCTCCGCCCCCCCCCCCTGCCCCCCCCCCCCCCCCCCCCCCCTCCTCCTTACCAGGACGTCATGATCTGTAATCCGAAGAGCCTTAGCTGATCTTTTACACAGAGATCTAAGGTCCAACGTTCTGCCCTGGATTTGCATCTGGATTTATTCTCACAACAGCACCGCTCCGTGTTTATGTGAATTTTTAAGATATTCATCACCAGCTGATGAGTTCTGGCACGAGAACCAGACAGTCCACCCTTTTACCCGTGCTCGTGTGCTCACATGTGTCAAAAGTGTGCTTTCCTCATCTCTAACCGTCACTTCCACAGGCTAGGTCTGAATAATAATAATAATAATAATAATAATAATTTTATTTTTTAATTGCTAATCTTAGACTATAGTTAGTCTATTCTATAAAAATATGATTTTAACAATAATTATTTATAATGTAGTAAAATTATTTTTTATTAATAATTTTTTAAAAACCTTCACTTTTATTAATTCTTTTATATTTTGACCCCAGTGGTAAAAAAGGGAGATAAATAAGGTCGTGAATGATGGTTTCTGCAGTAGGCAGACGATCAGACTGAAAGAAAAAAAGAGCAAACATCTGGAAGATTTATGAGAACTAACACGAGGCATTTTAGCCTCAGGAGCGTTCGATCATTTCAAGACATACCACTATTATTATTATTATTATTATTACTACTCATCGCTCATCTGGTTGGCCAGCACCGCGTCCCGTCCGTGTCATTTTGTTACGAGTGAGAACTTTCTCTATACCCGTTATATGAGCTTGCTCTAGAACTTTCTCAACGTTTTTGTCAAAGTTACAACAACAAACACAATGTGCTCAAGCTGACACACACAAATATAATTTCTGGTGTTATTTCGAACACGTGTCTGAGCTGAAGCAGTTCTGTTGAAGAGCAGCGTGATGCAGGTCTGATCCAGAGCCACTGGAAGCACTTGCTTTCTACTAAGAGAAATTTGTGTGTAACAGCTTAAGCACATTGTGTTTGTCTGTTGTTTGTAAGTGAACCCTTAGATAAGTTACTTCACAACATCAGCGCTCGTATTCACAAAGCTTCTTAAGTCTAAAAGTCGCTCCTAGTGACGAAATTCTCAGAAAAATCTTAGAATTATAGCATTTTCTTAGAATTTCCCCTTAAATTTAGGATTAAATCTTAGTAAAGATAAAAATGATTCACAAAACATCTCAGCCCTAAAAACAGCTCCTAAGGTATAAATAGTTAAGAGTAGAGAGGAGGATGTTTAAGAGGCTTAAGAGTTTCTCTAGCAGAGGACAAAATGGTGTAAAGAAGAAATATTCTCCCAACACTGAACATAAAGCTAAAAGTAATCGCGGCTCTTCTGTCCAGTCTGGTTTTCTTGTTGTTTTACTTCCTTCCGTCTCTCTTGGATTGTTGGCTACAGACCATCCAAAAGTGCAGCTTAAATAAACTGTCCTGTGATCATGTAAACTGTAACAGCTGAGACATTTCGCTCCCATCAATCTGAAATGGATCACAAGTAATAAAATCAGTTTAGTAAATAAATGTGAGAACTTTAATATAGTAACGACTGTGTGGAAACTGGTCGCTTCAAAAGTCGACCCATTTTCAACATTTAGCTGTTTAATTATCTTTAAGACATTTAGTCTAGAAACTTTGCATAAAGTAGCCTGTAGTCGTGATGATACAATTTCTTCATATACAAACATTATGATTCACTGTCTATTATCATGTATTTCATTTCATTTCAAAACCTTTGCAGAGGTCAGAGGTTATTTTTTATTAACCAATCACAGTCCTTGAATTGCTGCATCATCCCTAGCAACGGTGTCGACCACGCCCCCTCACTAAGATAAAAGGTTTCTACTTTCCTTACTCAGAGTTGCTCTAAAAAGTTTCCTGAATCACTTTTAGTCTAGGACTCCCAGCTTGGACTTTTAAAACTAAGATAGGAGCTCTTTAAAAGAATTCTAAAAAGCTTTGTGAATACAAGCCCTGAAGTCCAGGTAATGAAATGAATTTTGAGGCGTGGTTTAGAGCTTCACTGATTGATAAACGACACTCAATCATTTTAAGTTTGCTGTTCATAAGCAGCAGCTGATGATGTGAACCTTTTCTCACATGAAAGAGGTACAATCAAAACTAGCTGATCTGTATAAGGCCGGGACATTTAGGACAGGACAGCTTGGGACTGTTCCTAGAAGTGGCTCTTCCTCTAATGGCAGCATGGAGAAGCCTGAATGTGGGAAAGAAGAATCCTCGAGTAACAGCTAAAGGCTTGAAGACATCACTGGAACTGGCAACGGTCTCTGTTCATGAGTCTACCGTAGTTAAGTCATTAAACAGGCAGCGTGTCCAGGGCAGCACACCATGGGACGTCCAAAAACATTACTGCAAGCCTGAGGTTCGCCAAAGCGCACTTTGGCAATCCACAACGCTTCTGGGAAAATGTGGAGTGATGAAACAAAAGCTGAATTGTTCAGTAGGAATACTCAGCACTATGTATGGCACAAACAGGGCACAGCTTACCAACATGGAAACATCATCCCAACAGTGCGGCATGGTGGAGCGAGCATCACGATTTGGGCTCGAGTCGCTTCCTCCCGGCTGTGACCACATGCCATCATCGAGGGGAAAATGAATTCCCAGGTTTACCAGAACATGCTACAGGATGATGTCAGGGCGGCTCTCTGGCAGCTGAAGCTTGGTACAAGTCAGGTGATGCAGGTCTGATCCAGAGCTACTGAAAGCACTTACTTGACGTCATTGCTGCCAATGGAGGTTCGACCAGATATGAACTTTCATGGTTCACTGTAAATGTTTAAAGGTTAAGACCTTTCGAATGAAAAGTGTTTGTGTGTTATCAGCTTAAGCACATTGTGTTTGTCTGTTCTTGTGACTTGATTTAAAGCAGATCAGATGTTACGCCCAATGAATATAACAGAAAGCCAATTCATTACAAGGGGTTCACTTATTTTCTTCTTTCCTCTGTGTGTTCACAATTTCTTATTAACACTCTATTATATGTACAGTATATACAGTATATTGTATATCGCCCTAAAGCCCTAAAACGAAAACCCAAATCTGGAGTTTTTAATTCGCATCATCGGTATATTAATAACCAACTTTCATGTCTTAAGCAAAGAAGGTTTTAAAGTAGCTGTGCAGTGTGTGTAGATCCCCGCATCTGTTCTCGCCGTTCGGGAGTAATCTTACAGCTGCAAGCGATGATGGAGTCCATTTGCCTTGCTGCCTCATTTCCACAGATAGAGCTCATATCCTGGTGAACTCGCGCTCCGTCCGCGTCACTCACTCCTCCACAAGCTGGTGGCAAGAATCTGCCTGAAAACGTATCAACAGTTCCTATAGATCCACAGTGTCTCCACTTCTGTATTTTCGCCATTTAAGACTATTGTCAGTGAATCTAAATTCTGCCTCCTGTTGTTTCAGAAGCATTTGGTTGTAGCACTTGACGGGGTTTGTTTACAGTGAAGCCTGCCATAGAGCCTAATGCATTAGACACACGGATATCCTCAGCTCCCCAGGTCATGTGATGTTGATCCTGACAGTTCCCATATGTCCACGTGCAGAGGGTAAACATCGGGGGAACGAGGACGTCCGTGTGTTCGGTGTGTTAGGCGCTACAGCAGGCTTCATCTCCATCCACTGGGGGAAGAGTCGGCTTCGCAACATCCATTAGCTACTTAAGAAAAAAAATCACCTTCTGGGCAACAGGATCCTCACTTTACTTCTCAAAGTTCTTTACTTAAGAGTTGTGCATTGTGTTTCTTCCCTGCAACAGCTAGAGAAGGTTTTCAGGAGCATCAGATAGATCCTGGTGTCCAGAGCTGCTGACAGACCCAGCGATAGAGGAAATGTAGACCCGATAGAAACGCAATGCACTATGGGAAGAAGGCGAGCAGGCAGTGTCAGTGTGATGCTCTGGGCGATGTTCTGCTGGAAAACCTTGCTCCTGCCCCTCACATGGGCGTTACTCTGACGAGTCCCGCCTATTTAAACACTGTTGCACCCCTTCATGGAGACGGTGTTCCCTGATGGATAGCAGTGTTCTCTTTCAGCAGAGCAATGCGCCCCGACACACTGCACACACTCTTCAGGAACGGTTGGAGGAACATGACAAAGTGTTTGAGGTGTTGACTCCGCCTTCAAATCCTCCAGATCTCAATCTGATGGAGCGTCTGTGGGACGCGCTGGAGAAACAAGTCTGATCCATGGAGGCTCCACTTCACAAATTAGAGGACTTAAAGGATCTGCTGCTGACGGCTTGGTGCCAGATACCACACACACACACACACACACACACACACACACACACACACACACACACACACACACACACACACCTTCCTACATGTAGCTTTGTAAAGTATTCCCACACCCCTGACTTGTTGTACCTGTAGAGATTCCATAATATTCACAAAGATGAACTGACTCACAACTGAGGAGGAGATAAATGGCGACTCAACGTCCAGTGAAACGGTGTTGAACAGACAGATTCTCTCTCCTGGAGTTTCCCGAACTTCTGCTAAACATCCTCAGAGGGGAATGCTGTGGATCCTGGCTTTATCAAGCATTTCCTTCAGCACGTTTGAGCTAACAGTTTTATCTTTGACAGCTGAGCCAGGATACAGTGGAGCTCTGAGGGTCAGACGTCTCGCTTAGCGACCCAGCAGTGACAGTTTGATCTCAATTCAGTTAACACCTCATTACAGCACACACACTGCTTCCCAAAATGGAACGCTATAAGTAAGGCGTACAACTACAGCGATATGCTTCCTGCTTCCATTCCTGGCCCATAGGGGGTGCCAGTGAGCAAGAATCAAATAAAAAGCCTTCACACCTGTCTTGGATTATTTCCCAACAAGGCCTCCAACTGTTTTATTTCTTACATAATCACCCAAAACTAACTGAATAACTGAACTACAGTACATGTCTTTTAAGGCACTTGCTATTAGTTCTAATATATTTGTAGGTTTCACCTTTGAGGTTTGCGATATTTATTGTTTTGTTTTGTAGCTCAATGAATCATTGTAAGTAATATATATGTTATGTAAAAAGAATTTATTGATTATGTAATCATGCATCTCATAACAAAAGAAACGAACAAAGTGTAGCTATAATGTTAGCATGATAGCATGTTAGCATCATACACATACAAGTACAGGGTGAGACACGATCACGCCGAGACTGTGTGGAGATAATCGAATGGATCTGCATAGATCATAAACATAAGTTGCATAATCATTCCCAGAGAATAAACGGATACATTTGGAATAACTTGCAATAAATAAAGGTGATGTGCATTTGCATTACAAACAAACAAACAAACAAACAAACAAACAAACAAACAAACAAACAAACCATCTAACAGAGTGCATAGATAATCGCTACGTTACAGGGCTACACACGACGCAATCGAACAAGAGCGAGTGGAAGTGGGCGTGTACCGATGTGTACCGTGTTCTCGCCTCGCTTTAGTCCTGCGGTGTTTCAGAGAAGGCCTTCGAGCTGTTGAACAGCTGCTACTTATTTTACATTTCCTTGTCCATCGTTAAACTCTATGCAGCGCGGTGGCCGCATGTCACGCCTTACCAATACCGTAACCATGACAACAAATCCTGGCAAACCTGCAGACAAGGACCAACTTTTATCTGTGAATTGAATTGCTCAGTTGTTATTTTGCCATTTGAAATTTCTATCATCATCCAAATAATCGGAAATGTTGAAATTACGAAATAACTCCAAATAACAATCGAGGACAATCTACGAGCTGCTGTGGATTATAACTCTTTGTGAAAAGGTCAGCTGTGGGGCAGGCAGTTCGTCTAGACGAGGAAAGATTATCCTGGAAAACAGAGAACAACGGCCATGTTGTTCAAACCTCACTAGAACTTCGAGTTCGAAGTGAGACGTTAAACATTGTTTATCTCAGGCGTTCTAACGGCGCCATCCAGAGCGCTGCGCGTGTTCCAGACGTGCGCGAGACGTCCCACGTGTGCTTGTGTCCGACACGCCGAGGCGTATCGTATCAGCGATTATCGGCACATGCCCTTAATGAAAAGATGCAAAAGACACATAAATAAATAAATAAATAAATAGTGTTTGTGTTTGTATTCAAAAGTTCTTAAAAATTTCCAGGTCCCTCGGGGACACGGCAGGCTCCTTTTTGCGCTTCTCTTCAGGATAAGCTTCAAAATTGGACGGGTCGCCCTCGTGCGCCACTTCGGGAATGATGATGGGCTGTAAGAGTCGGGTAGAAGAGCAGCAGTGGGATTAACTCACGAAAACACTCGATAAATAAATAAACAAGCAAAGTGTCTGCAACGCCACCGTCCCCCCACAGGAAGTACTGCAACATGTTTAAAATGAAAACTTCAGGAATCATTTACGTGGACAAGAGACGACAAAAAAATCTTAACTACGTTAACGTTGCTTCCAAAATTATTGGCACCCCATACAATTAATATTTTGTCAGAATTGATGTCATGAGGATGAGCAGCGCTCCTCATCCACTGTGTGCATCTTAATTTAGTCTATTTCGTTTTTTTACTTATATATATTTTTATTTGATCTCTCTCCTTCCAGGGAATCCTGATTAAAAATGCATATAACAGACAATTTCTCATATTAAATCAAACACACACACACTGTACCATGTATAAAAGCAACAGCAGGACACTTTTTAAAAGTAGAAGGTGTACAGCGAATCCACAGCGAGCGCTCTGCCCAACACATCCACTTCTACTCAGGGATTACGTAACGCAGCGACGCGGCTCCTCCGAGGCAATTTGTAAAATACTTTTAAAGCTATTCAGAGAAGGGAGTGTTTCTAACACGATAATGTGCTGCAGCTCACTCCATGCCCAGGGAGCACGCACGAAAAGCCAAAGCAGATTTACCGAGCTCCAGGTGCCTTCTGGGAACGTTTACGAGGGTTCGAGGAGCGGATCTAGAGCCGGAGTTGCTAGTTTGATGGGATAAAAGGCTGGAGATATAAACAGGTCATTTACCAAACACCCAACGTCTTAGCAGTAAAACAGTAACATGTTTATCTCCTGTATTAAAGAGACGAGCGGCCTGGAGACAGAGACTCAGAGGAGAGGGCGCAGCAGGAGAAACAGAATCCAGGCTTCAGTTAATAATAATAATAATAATAATAATAATAATGAAGCTACATGCGTAAAACTCACATCTAAAAAGTAATGTGCTGTAAATCATTTTCTTTCTGGCCTCAGATGGAAATAAAGCATTCATTTCTACCCAAGCGTTTGCTTTTTCCAACAGATTCTCTACACGCAAATCACACGCCAACATTTCCTCGAGCCCGGAGTCTGTACGCAGTAAGTCTCGTTATTAATAACCTCGTTATTAATTCTTTTATTTTCTTACAGTGGAAAGATCCTGCAGGCATCCAGCACGAGCTCTACGGCTGATTTAAACTCCTAACCATCACCTCATTTCCCCAGAATGCCGGGACTCACATGGTCCTCATGCATGCGGCTCATCTCATTAGAAGGCTAAGACTTCAAAGTTTTGTACATAAAATAAATGTGACATTCCTGTCAGAGAGCAACAGAGAATAAAGAATATTATTTCCACCTTTCAGGAGTTGGGATCGGCATCTTACTTCCAGATAACTTAACTCTTAATGCTTCAGCACAACAAGACATTTTGGACAATACCATGCTGCCGACTTTGTGGGAGCGGTTTGAGGACGGCCCCTTCCTGTTCCAGCACGACAGCGCACCAGTGCACAAAGCATCGTCCATGCTCTTACAGTATGATGGCAAATAAAACGCTCTCGTAATTGAACTATACAGTCAGTCTAGGAGCGGGCCGGTCATTATTCACAGCTGATGCGTCTCCTGACGTTTTTTAAAGGGAGAACCAGGGCTGATTTGCAGGTAGTAAGAAACAGCTCTGCCCCCTGCTGTATTTTTCGTTCTGCCAGGTACCAACAAATAACCTGCACCTGCACCAGACTCGCACCAGAATTAGTATTTCTGTAAAGCTGCTTTGCGACAAAGTGCATTCTTAAATACTCTAACAATTCTGAGAAGGACTTAGGGGCGGGACTTACGTGGTGGTGTGACTGAGTTCAGAGCACCTGATTAATACGTTAACTGAATCAGTGTGCTGTTTACTGGAGGAAAAGCGCAGACTGCACATGTGCGGCCCTCAGAGTCCAAACTGCTGAAAGATAACACTAAGGAGAACAGGACAGAGATCACACACAGACTTTTACTTCCTGTCTAATAGAGAAACACAGACGGTGTATAAGGATGAAACGGGGTTGTCGCTCGGTCTGAGGCAGCTGGTGAAACACTCGTCCAGACTCCAGAGATATAAACTCCAAGCAGGTGAGAAAGGTGAAGTGTGTGCGGAAGAGAAAGACACACAGGTGTTTCATACACATTCTGGAAAGCTCTGTTTTATTAATTTTTTTAAACAAGGTTTGATCTCATAATTATCCCCAAAGGAAGCACAAACACAGCGACGTTCCTGAGCTCAGTCCGAATCCGAGTGTGATGTTCTCCTTTCTTTCTTCCGTGTAAAGGGTGCCAATAATTCTGACGTCACTTTCATTAACTTGATTAAAGTTGATGTTTTCTTTTACCTTTAGTTTTCTTTGAGGAACGATTTCCCAGTCTACAGATCGAAACCACTTGTGGCTCTTCACGTCCTCGGCTCCAGCCTGAAATCAGGTGGAATAAGAAATAATCAAAAATGTTTCTGCACGTTAAAATACACAAAAAGCAACAATAATAAAATCATGTGGCATTAAAACAATCAGTTGCACTGTTTCTAACATTTGGATGCCACGCCTACATAATTAGACACAACATTCATTTATCTATCGATTTATTTATATGTTTAATTTCTATTTACAAACAAACTAATAAATAAGTGTTGTGTCTAATTATGTAGGCGTGGCATCCAATAAAAAATAAACACATAAATAAATCAATAGATAAATGAATGTTGTGTCTAATTATGTAGGCGTGGCATCCAAATGCCAGAAACTATTTCTGCTGCTCTGAAACTGAAGGTTCTGCATGATGAGCTGTAAAACTGAAAACTATCTGAAAACTCTTTTTTTTGCGCACACACACACACACACACACACACACACGCCATTTGCTTTGCTAAGAGGCAAAAAAAAATTCTATGTTAACACAGCTGACACTGCGCGCACACACACACACACACACACACACATCCTGAGGACTGTAATCTCCTACAGAGACGAGACACAAACACAGATGTCTAGTTTCTGTTCTTTGTGAACTCTGCTGCTGCTTCGTTCCCCTTTACACCTTAAAAAAATGAAATAAAAAAAGAGTCGAGATCCCCGTGGAGAGCGAGCTGACCTTCTCCTCTTACACTTCCCGCGGTCAGTGAGATAACCCGGCTCAAACTAGCATTGTGTAGGTTCGGCCTCGCTCATTAGCATATCTTTTCGAAAATCGTGAACAGCATAACCGTGGCCTGAATGAGGGGTTAAAGGTCAGCGCACCCCATAAGGACGATGGAGCAGAAAAGCGTCCACTAGCAGAAAAGAGAGTTTTTGCACTTTTTGTTTCTTTTTAGCGAGCTGCCAAAGTGGTGAAAAACTCCTCCGAGGCGATCAAGACTGAATGCGGGTGAGAATCGTGTGACCTTTGACCCCGGTACTGGTTAATCTTCAGCCAGTCTGGAAGCGGAGTAATAATGTTGAGACTTTCACTTCGGTCGGCGTGACCTTGATTTCGACGTCCTTTCTGCCTTCCAGGATGTAATAAACTGTAAAAGTGCGCGCGGCTCGGCGGGGGATCGTAAAAGGTAGAGAGAGAGAAGCAAGATCAAAGGAAACGTGAGACGGCCGCCGTAGTGGTGTAAACTCCAGGTTACAAAAAATCACCAGCGAAAAACAACCAGGGGAGACGTTTACTTGTTAAAGATGAATAAAGCGCCAGAGTCTGCCTACTTTTCATCCGGTGCTAATAACAACTTATTTCAATTAAAAACCTCAATCAGCTGATATTCAGTGGCGTACGGTGTGTGTGTGTGTGTGTGTGTGTGTGTGTGTGTGTGTGTGTGTGTGGTTCTGTAGTGCTGCCGTTTAAACGTCTGGGAATCAGTTTGACATCAAGCTGTTAAACGCTGATCATAATAAATTATTAAACGCTAATCATGTTTCATTAGATTTTATTCACTGCTATCTCTGAAAATGTGCTAAAGTAAACACACGCGGCGAGACACTGCGGCACGGCCAGGTCACGTGTTACACGTCACGTCAGCACGGTGATGTAATGATCACGTGACGTTCTGTTTACTGGCTGACAGCATCAACACCGAGGAGCTTTTACTGGTACTATAACCGAGTTTAAAGTCCAGGGGACTCGCGGCACAAGGCGGGGTACACCAGGGATGGGGAGCCATTTTAACTCTGAACACACACACACACACACACACACACACACACACCGAGGAGGGAATTGAACCACTACTCCACCGTGTCAACATGAACATAAACTCGCTTACTCTTAAATTGCCAAGTCTCTTAGTTTTATCGACGACGAGGAGCTTCTTGATGAGGTCTCTAAATGAAAGAAGAAAAAAAAAACAATTATTCACTTTTTTAAAAACTTAAACTAATTAAATAAAAATGAAGTTAAAAATCATTCACTTGTTTTTATATGTAAAAAACTGACATTTGCTTGAGAGAGCAGATAAACAAACCTTTTATTATTATTATTATTATTATTATTGTAAAAATATAATGTATAAAAATTTTTTTTTTTTTTTTTTAAGTATCATTTATAATACCAACGACACAGACGTTTATTATAATTCTTTCCTTACTTTACGTAGAAGTCGAGCTGGCGAGGGATGTTCAGCTTGGCAGAGAGAACCTTCTGGTAGATACCGAAAGGATTGTCGTCAAAAAACGGTGGATACCTTACACAAAATAAACAAACAAACAAATGAATAAACAAACAGAAAACATGCGATAAAAGCAAGAAAAATATAAAATGTGGATTATTTCACATCTCCCTATAAAAGCATTAGCGGAGGCGCTACAACCTCTGAAACTAACCGCAGGTCTGAGAAACGTCTGGTTGGAATTTGAATGACTTTAGGAGAAAAGGTGTGTTTTGAGGACCGGAGATAAAAAAAAAAAAAGTGTCTTTGAGGATATTAGTTAGAACAAACAGTTTATTTAGATAGAAACTATCAAGATAATAAATACAAAAAAATAAATCAAATAAACAAGATGTTTACAGAAACGAGCAGCTTGTAGGTGAAATCGCTCTAATGTACCAGGACGCAGGAAGAGGAACTTCTGGTGTCCGGGTTACACTTCTCTCTGGTGTCTCTTATTATTTGTTTCTATCTTCACAGAACTTTCTGAGGGCGAACAGTCACTATGTAACTATTCATGAATAACGAGGCTGGTTATTTAAATGGACTAATAAATCGTTGTTCACTAACAGCGCTAGTTTAAGAGGAATTTAACGCTCCATACGAGAGGAACGAATTCCAGTTCAAAAATCAGCGTCACACATTTTGTTACTAGAACACGCTACAAAGTGTTTTATTCAATATGTACAATGTGTGTAGAATGTGTACAAAGTAGTAAGAATGTGTGTGTGTGTGTGTGTGTGTGTACTGAGGGAGGAAAATGAGTTACAGATAAGTGAAGCCTCCTGAAGGCAAAACAGACGCGCATGGCTGCAATCTTGTTTGCTCTCAGGCAACAGTAAAGCAAAAAAAGCCAAACTTCCTTCCTCCTGTGCATTCAGGCCAAAACTAACATTACTGCTAGAGAGAGGGAGGGAGGAAGAGAGGGGGAGGGAGAGAGGGAGGGGGAGAGAGGGAGGGGGAGAGAGGGAGGGGGTGGGGGGGGGGGGGGGGGGGGGGGGGGGGGGGGGAGGGGGGGGGAGGGGGGGGGGGGGGGAGGGGGGGAGAGGGAGGGAGGAGAGAGAGAGGGGGAGGGAGAGGGAGGGAGGGGGGGAGAGGGGGAGGGAGGGTGGGAGAGAGAAATGGAGGGGGAGGGAGAGAGGGGGGGGAGAAAGGGAGGGGGAGAGGGGGCGGAGAGAGAGGGGGAGAGGGAGGGAGAGGGAGGGAGAGTGAAGGAAAGAGGAAGAGAGAGAAGGAGAGAGGGGAGAAAGAGAGCGAGAGGGGAAGAAAAAGAGAGAGAGAGGGAGAGGGAGGGAGAGAGGGGAGAAAGAGACAGGGGTAGAGAGAGAGAGGAAGGGAGGGAGAGAGAGAGTGTTTGAGTTTTAAACACACTATTGTGAGACACCGCCAGGGTCCGGGTTCGATCCCCGGCCAGGCTCGATTCCCGTCTCCGTGTGTATGGAGTTTGCATGTTCTCCCCGTGCTTGGTGGGTTTCCTCCGGGTACTCCGTTTTTCCCCACAGTCCAAAGACATGTAGGTTAGGCTAATTGGCGTTCACAAATTGCCTGTAGTGTGTGAATGAGTGAGTGCATGTGTGTGTGTCTGTACCCTGCGATGGATTGGCACCCTATAGGGTGTACCCTGCCATGTGCCCCAAGTCTCCTGGGATAGACTCCAGGCCCCTGTGACCCTGAATACAGGATTAAGCGGTATAGATGGTGGAGAGTGAGTGAGTATATGTGTGTGTGTGTATGGACTATATCGGACTATATATTTAAAGAGAAATCGCGAGCGCATTCCTAGGGTTCACGTGCTGATCTGGCGGAAGCGCATGAGACAGAATCTTCATTTTCTCCTGCGCTCTCGCCGGATCAGGAAGCTTTTAACGCCCACTTCTCAAGCTCGCTCCGACACTTCTTTTGAAGTGGCGGAAGAGACTTCCTCTCTTGCTTCGGCAGAAATGGATATTGCCACCTCAAGGTGGATGAGATGAGAGAGCGTATGAGGAATTACTAGAGGTAGTAACACGTTTACTCGACTGGCCGCAGAAGCAAGAGTCCCCCAAGCGCTCAAAATTAGATGAAAGATTTCTGTCAGATGGTCAGGGGGAGGGGCCTCAAGGATGCACCCTCTCCTTTTTTGGCGATCTCCATGACGAGTTAACTCGTTCATGGAATAAGCCCTATACATTCCATGTTTTTGTGCTATCGACATCGATTTATTCGAATGTCGTTGATGCGAAGGCGCAGGGTTATATGATGATGCCCCAGATTGAAGAGACACTTGCAGGCTATTTCTCTCCTGGGACGTCATCCTCCCTGAAAAAGCCGACACTCCCCACCAAGCCGTGAAGACTAACATCTTCGTTGGTGGGGAAAGCTTTTCAGGCAGTGGGTCAGGCTGGTTCTGCCCTGCACACCATGGCAGTTTTGCAGGCTTACCAGGCTGACCTGCTGAAGGACTTGAGCACTGGCGGGGCTATCGTCGAGAGGGCATTTTTAGAGCTACGCCGAGCCACAGAACTGTCTATATGCGCAACCAAGCAGACGGCCCATGTTATCGGCCGCTCTGTGACATCTGTGGTTCAACCTCACGGGCATCAAGGATAAGGATCGCACTTTCCTCCTTGATGCCCATATCTCGCCTTCCGTCCTGTTTGGTGATGCTGTTAATACCGTCGCCGTTCGGGAGGCAGAAGGAGAGTGTGGCAAGCCAGTTACCCCCTCGTGGAGACTGGGAAGGGACTGATTGCGTTTCGCAATCCGACCTCAAAAAGACTGGACCTGAGGAGAAGTCCTGAGACTTACATGTCCAGGACCATGGGGGTGTTTCCTCCCTGGGAGGAGCACGTAAAAATTCCAATAAGGAATAAAGACTCCTTCCTGGCACCCGTTGTTCAGGAGGCCGTTGTTCAATCTCCGCCACCACTGGTGTTTCGGGGGGCAGTGGTCTCCAGTGATATGTTAGATGTTCGGTTCCCTCCTGCCATGTTTCAGAATGCCGAACACCTAACATGCAACCCCGGCTCTATGATTCCTGGGCATTCGTATTCTGAATTATATACAGTAGGAGCCACACGAAATAGCCGCCTGGAACATGGCGGGTCCTGTAGCGAACCATGACAAGTGCGTTCACTATCCGTGAACGGAATGTGATCCCCCGCGAACTAACGCAGTTAATGATGCCCCGCCCTATAAACGCCCCCATGCACTTTCCAATAAGATGGTTGCAATGCTGTATAATCTCGCCAGGTGGAGCATTGACTGCTTCAGTTAACTACAGTGTCCAGGCAGCTTATACAGCATGTCTATATACTGTACAGGCGTTGTCAACATAGTTTCATAAATAGATGATATGGTAAAAAAAATCTAATAAAACCGATTAATAAAACAGAAATTTTTTAAATCACTCAATACACAACCCATGATGCCTATGCTATTTAAAATGTATTAATTTCTTAGTAAATAAAATTAGTTGTTGCAATATTTTCCAAGACATCCTTAATAATCCTTAAAGACACGGTAATGTGTAATTTATTTATGTCGATAGCTGTAGATACGGAATATAAATGCAGGCTATGTATTTTGCATTACGGTGTATTTTCTCTAGTTCCGTTTAATACACTGGTAGATAATATTTAGCTGCAAAGTAAAGCTCAAAATGTAACTTTTGCTTGGGTTTGTTTTTGTTATATTTTTGATGATGTTTTTTTTTTTCGTTGATAGTCAAAAATTGGCATAACAAATTGATTAATGGCGCATAATATCTGGAACAAATATCTGCCCATACGGATGTTACGTGGCGCTGGATGGAGAGCCGCACCACGAGATGTTTTCCCCACCAAGCCGTGAAGACTAACACCTTCGTTGGTGGGGAAAGCTTTTCAGGCAGTGGGTCAGGCTGGTTCTGCCCTGCACACCATGGCAGAGCTCAAACGTATTTAAATACTGATATGTATTTGTTCTTCATTTTCTTCTCTCCTGCAGTGATGATTCCTCTTTGACTGCACTTTCTCCATTCAGTATTATTATCATTAGTAGTAGTAGAGAAAACTACCGCTGATTAACTGTCTCTCTGCAGTAGTTAAAACAGCGGATTCATTTCATTTGGGGTATTTCTAACAGGCAATCTACTGAATAATAATAAATAGATAAAATTACCAGCACTTTAATATTTAACCCAGCAATTTTTAGAGTGTAACATAAAGAATATTCCATTCGTAAAATATCATGGGTGAAATCATAGGTGTGTATAGAGTGATACAACAAAGCTTATGGTAAATAAATTCTTCTGATTTTGTTTTAGTCTCATGACAACGTGACTGCGCGCTCCGAGGTGAACACATGCAGACCCCCAGTTACTGTAATCCCTCTTCTCACGTTTCATTCACAATCAAACCGGTTATCAAACCGGTTTCACTGATGGGGGAATTGGCAGAATTGAGGGGTTTAAAAAGAATGAACAAGACCGAGCAGACGTCTCTGCCTAAAATATATTTCACCAGCACATTGTACTGAAGCTCCGCACGTCTTCTTTCCTTGTTTTAATCTGTAATATTGTGAAATAATAAGTGAAATGTATCTCGCAAATATACTTAAATATTCCTTTTAATTTATGGGCAGGTGTAGTATGTTTGATCTGCAGGAGGCGATGACTTTCTGGAGGAGAATGTCTGTGAAAGTACGAGCCGCGAGTTCACGCTTTATTTCAGTCATAAATTCACAATCACATTCCAGCTATGATTTCCAGCCGTGGTCAAATAATGGATGAAATTAATTTTAAATGCTGGACACAAACAGCAAAAAAACAAAATTATTATTTTTATAAAAAGGCCGAAGCACTTCGTGTTCATATTTGTTAAAATCAATTGATTGCAACTCAGCGCAGCTAAATTGTTGGCTTGTGTTCATGTGTTCTTGAGAACAAACCGCCATCTAGTGGTGGCACCAGGTAAATGAATAAATAGAGCTTGAATGGGCGCGTTTACTGCGAAATCTTGACACACCTCCCTGGCAGGAGAAGGAGGGGGGACCACGGGGTCCAAAGGGAAGCCGCACGGGATCCGCACGGCATTCACATGGCCGCGGCTATTTCGTGTGGCTCCTACTGTAGATGACTGATTCTGGCTTAGTCTTAGAAGCTAGCTCTACCTCGATTCTTTAGGATTGAGATTCAACGCCGGGATAGGTGTTCTCTTTTCTGCTCAGAGGACAACGTATTTGGTTGTCATATGGAATTCGATCGCGATGCAGGCACAGCTGTCTCCTGCGCGTGTCGAATCCATTTCAATACCCTAAAGGAAATCAGGCTAGGCCAGAAAGTGATTATTCATTACTTTCAGAGTGTTTTAGGTGTTATGGCAGCTGCATCCACGGTGATACCCTTGGGCCTTCTGCACACGAGATCGTTTCACTTGTGGTTAAGTGGCAGGGGATTTCATCTAAGGGCCAATCCCAAGAGACAAATAAGGGTTACGCACCAGGGGCTTCGTACCCTTTCTATGTGGTTCACCCCGGTTTTTGGCTCTGGGCCCCCTCTAGGTCCGTGTTGTCGTCGCCAATTGCTAATGACAGACGCTTCCCTCACGGGCTGGGGTGTGGTCTTAGATGGCCGTCTAGCCCAAGGGATCTGGAGAGGCCATCTTCTCACATGGCACATCAATTGCCTCTAATGGCTCTATTTCTGACCCTGAAATACTCCCTCCAGCATTTGAGAGGCTACCATGTCCTAGTGCAGGTGGACAACACTACAGTAGTCTCATAAATAAATTGCCTGGGTGGACTGCGCTCGCGCCGCTGGAAAAAGCGGCGCACCAAGTTCTCCCTTGGGCACAGGACAAATTCCTGTCTCTCAGGGCAATTTACATTCCGGGGCATATGGATATGGGAGCAGACTTGCTGTCCAGACAAGCTGTGACACACTGGGATTGGAAACTTCACCTCGAAGTAGTCAGTCAAATCTGGGAGAGATGCTATGTGGCAGAGGTGGACCTTTTTGCCTCGCAGAAGAAGGCACAATGTCCCCTTTATTACTCTACGAGTCCTGCTCCCGGATGTCCTGGCAAAGATCCGTCAACAAGGCTTGAGCCTCGTATTGATAGCGCCCCGTTGGCCGACCAGAGTGTGGTTCTCAGATCTAATATCTCTCCTCGATGGCTCACCGTGGGTGATTCCAGTGAGGAGGGATCTTCGGTCTCAGGCGCAGGGGACAATATTTCATCCCCGGCCCGATCTCTGGAACCTTCATGCCTGGCCCCTGAGGGGGACCAATTAAGATGTGCTGGTCTTCCAGCCAGCATAATTGAAATGATACTAAGTGCTAGGGCTCCCTCCACTAGAAGAACTTATGCCCTAAAATGGAGTGTATTTGAAAGTTGGTGCATGGCAAAACATGTAGACCCAGTCCACTGCCAAATTGTTTCAGTGCTGGAGTTTCTGCAAGAAAAGTTTACTAGGGCATATGCCCGAGGACCTCTCAGAACGTACGTAGCCACTATTTCGGCTTGTAGTGTTCTGATTGATGGAGTTTCTGTGAGAAAGCACCCTTTAGTTGCCCACTTTATTTGTGGAGCTAAACGGTTGAGGCCACCCACTAGAGCGCCGGTCCCTTCTTGGGACTTAACGATTGTGCTTGAAGGTTTGGTTGATACCCCTTTCAAAACACTAGAGTCAGCACCAGTCAGGCTTCTGACCCTTAAGATGATTTTTCTTATGCCCATTACTTCTCTGAAGAGAATTGGGGATTTGCAGGCTTTGTCAGTCTCCCCATCCCTGAGATATCCCTCTTTGCCCCTGAGATAGTCAAAGCTATTCTGAATCCTCACCAAATTGTTCTTGAAGCCTTCTGTCCTCCGCCATTTACAGCTCCGGAGCAGGAAAGACTTCACTTACTGTGTCCAGTACGTGCTCTTCAGATTTATGTCCACCGCACTAGCCAGTGGCGTAAATAAGAGCAGCTTTTTATATGCTATGGGGGCTGCAACCAGGGGGCGGCCGCCACTAGACAAACACTGTCACATTGGGTGAGAGATGCTATTGCCCTAGCCTACAAGGCGCGTGGTCAGACTTCGCCTCTAGGAATTAGGGCCCATTCGACCAGGGGGATTGCCTCATCAATTGCTCCCTTGCAGCAAGTGTGTGATGCGGCAGGTTGGTCCTCTCCACACACATTTGTCAGATTTTATAGTTTGGATATCCATGCTACTCCAGGCTCGCGGGTCCTCGAGTCAGCATCCCGGAGTTATGACTGAGACCTCTTTAGTGACCGTGCACACACTGCACAACCCTGAGGGTCCAGACACTTGCAGTGTGTCTGGATTTGGTATTCTCGTTCCCATATCGCTTTCACGCATCGAGTGTAGCTTTTGAAAAGGAATGTCTTGGGTTACTTTGTTGCAACCCTGTTCACTGAAAAAGCGGGAACGATTTGCTGCGCTTCAATGCCGCACTGCGGGCATGACTGGACGTCCATTCAGACACAAATTGACCTGAGGATGTTTCCGGTTTAGTCCTATTTATAATCTGCAGATGCACCTCATCAGATGACGTCACCTGCCCGAGGTTATATAAGTCAAAGTTTGGCGTGTTTGATACACACATGCTTCACAACCAGTTGAACAAAGAGATGTTCCCATAGCGTTTTCACGAAGCATCTCGTTCCTGCTTTTTCAGGGAACAGGGTTACAGCAAAGTAACCCGGGACGATATTCAAAAGCAAGCAAACCAGCTTTTAGAAGGTTTAAACCAATTACAGATGCCAGACTTAAGAAAAAGACATTTAGTGAAAGCTTTATTGAAAAAGGCAAAAGCAGCACAAAAAAAGAACCAAAAACCCCACAGTTATTCAGGATGAAGTGAATATGGACAGAAACTAAAGAAACACTAACTAAAAGACAAAAACTAAAAACTGAGAAAAAATTATTTCTAATGGGTGAGTGTGTGTGAGAGTGTGTGCGCGAGCGCGTGTGTACATGTATGTGTGTATGTACTGTATATATATATATATATATATATACACACACACAGTATAGATATACACACACACACACACACACACACATACATTCACCCATACACAATATATTAACATATGTACTTTTTTTTTTTTTTAAATAAGGAAAACCCGTGACCTCCACCCCACCAACAACCCCAACTTTTTTTTTTTTTTTTTAAGTTTAAATTTTTCTTTTCATTTTAGGTTCAATCACACAATCTTGTTTATAGTTTTTGCTTTGTTCAGCTTCTGTCCAGTTTCTCTTCCTCCTGAGTGTCGGTGGGTTTCGGAGCTTTTTTTCCTGCTGCTTTTGCCTTTTTTAATAACGTTTTCACTAGATGTTTCTTCTTTATGTCCGGTATCTGTAGCTGGTCGAGTTCTTGTAGGTATCTGTTTGCTTGTTCCTGGATGTCTCTGCTCGTGTCTGGGTCTGACTCTGTTGTTGAACGTTGAATGTTGTGTTCTGTAGTGGACGACTCCTCTCTCTTCCTCCTGGTTTTTTCTGTGCTGCGGCAGATTTTAGGGGTGGAGTCTGCATTAGGGGCGGGGTCACTGTCTGCTGTGGGTACTGTATTCACACTGTATACAGTATTGTCGGTGTTATCTGCTCCCGGCGGTGTGTGTCTCTGTGGTGGTGGTGTGACCGACCTGTTCGAGTCGCGGCCTGCGGTGTGTCGCTGCGGTCCGCTGTGGGCTCCGCCTCCCCGCTGTATCCCGGCGCGAACTCCCCGGCTGCACGGCTCCGTGCGGACAGCTCAGCCTCTTGTGTCCCACGTCCCCGCACTCTAACGCTCCATGGTGGCGAAGACGGTGTAGCCGCTGTCCCCCTCTTCACATTTAAAATTAACGTTTAATGTTTGATCTTGGTTGTTTAAGATCATGAGCACTTGCCTGCGGAAGGACAGGATGTGCCGCATGTTGGAGCTCTTACACCCGAGCGGGATCGCTCTCATGGGGCCGACCAACTTCCCGAAACGGGCAGCTCCTTCATTATAGCCTCGTCCTTTATGAACGGAGGCACGTTAGATATGAGCACGCGCGTGGCGGGGGCAGACAGAGGGGGGACTTTTGGCTCACACCAAAATAAAGTGTCTGTTGTGTCTTTTTTTTCTTCCGGATGTCTGTTTTATGTCTCTTCTGTGTTTAACAACACACACACACACACACACACACACTACAAGGAGGAAGCCCTCCGAGAAAACAGGACGTTTTCATAAAACCTGCAAACCTGAGTGTTATTGGAGACAGAAACAGAAACGTGTAAAACGCTGTGGCGATGAAAACGGAGACGAATGCTGTAACTCAATGCTCCTCCTGCTGGAGAAAACCCGCTACTGCTTCCGACTGCAAGGGGCTGACCAGCAGGAGTTTCTGTTTGTCAAAAGGATGAAACGACGTTAATCTGGCAACATTATGGACGTTGAGACAGTGTTGGTATTAGGTGGGTTTTAAAAGTTTAAATGACTTTCAAGTTTCAGCTTAAACTGAAGCACACGCGCGCGCGCGCACGCACACACACACACACACACACACACACACAGTGTCACTATGTACCTCCTTAACACGTTACATAATCTGTATAAAATACTCGAGGATGTCAAATATTAAGACCAACATTGCCCCCCAGTGGTCACACCATATCACTGCTGCAATGTTTATGTTTGCCCTGGATAATTTATTTTATTTTTAAAAAATAACATATAAATAAAAATGTAAGAGATTATTATAAAGTGATTATTGTTATTATAATTATATATTATGATCCTGTTTAGTTTTGTGTTATTGTTTAACATTTAAAAATCCAACTCACCCAGACAGCATTTCAAAAATGAGCACGCCCAGGGCCCACCAGTCAACTGCCAGACCATGACCTTTGCCCTGGATAATTTCAGGAGCCAGGTACTCTGGAGTTCCACATAATGTACATGTCCTGCACACACACACACACATTTATTTCATCTTCATTGAATTGTCACATATACATTGCAGCACAGTGAAATTCCTTCTTCACATATCCCAGCGTAACTGGGGTCAGAGTGCAGGGTCAGCCATGATACAGCGCCCCCTGGAGCAGACAGGGTTAGGGGCCGCGCTCAAGGGCCCAACAGTGGCAACCCGGTGGAGCTGGGGCTCGAACCGCCGACCTTCCAATCAGTAACTCAATGCCTCAGCCCTCTGAGCCACCACTGCTCAAACACACGTTAAACTTTATAAATGAGAAGTTCTTTTGTAACATTTTAATTTCTGTTTAAATTTCATCCTGTACATAATAAACCCCGAGGAGGGAATAAGAGAGAGAGAGAGAGAGAGAGAGAACCTTCACCTGGATGGATTAGTGAATAAGATGAAGGTCCACAGAAACAGAGACACACAGATAAATTGCTCAGCTTTGTGTTTCCCAACGGAGAACAAAATGTCACTGTTAATGACTGTCTTGTTCTCTCTAATTAACACCTCTACCTGTGTATATACAGTATACACACACACACACACACACACACACCCTGTGGAGCAGATGAGAAATCTCTATAGGCCTATTTCTATATCCCTGTTTACAAATACTGACGTCAATACAGCAGACCATAATACTAATCAGCGTTACAGTAACACGCTCATGCTGAGACGTTTCCATAGCAACAGCTCACCCATACTCACATGGACCTGTATGGTGGAAGTGCCACATAATCCAAACCCAATAATCCTTTCTAAAAACATTAAAATAAAATCGATGTTTGCTTTTTTTTCTGTAAGGAAATGTTTATGTTTATGTGATGGGCGGAGTCTCCAGTCCCAGGACAGGAACGTCTTCAGCACACAGGAGTTTACACTTCTACTACTACTACTAACAGGAGTTACTACTGTGATTTCGCAGTAAAATTACGATGTGATTTGGAGTTTATTTCTGCTTTATGACTGCTGCAGCGCTGCGTTTCTGATCCTAACCTCAGGATTTGCATTCTGTAGTCAAACACGTCTCCGGTCAGGCAGACTGAAACCCCCCCGCACTGCGTGTTAGGATGAAAATCACCTCAATCCATTTGAATACCAAAGTCCAGACCGAATACTCCATCTGTAACGGTGTATGCAGGATTTCACACTCATGACGCATTCAGATATGCCTTGGACACACGGGTACGCTCACACTCGTGCTGAATCTGGGTCAGATTTTAAATCTGCGTCAATACCTTAAATTATTAATCAAATAACGACATGCAATTTATGGAGAAATTGTTAAGTAACAGGGGGGAGAGTGCACCGCCTTTAATGGACGAAGAGCTAAGAATGTCTTGTTTGTAGGGCAAACGTTCACAAAGATGTGCGTCCGGCCCTCCCCTACATGTCAATCTCACCGAGAACGAGCTTTAAAGCCAACGGCAACCCTGTGATTCTCCAACTCATATCAGAGGAAGCATGCGCGCTACAGCTGTGCTTCTTGGACTGTACGAGAGAGGGGACTTGGAATTTTTGGAATTTCAAGTGTATACTTTTTTTTCTTTTTTTTTAAAATGGGAATGGGTGCTCGTGTTTGGGAGACGAACATTTCATTAAAAAATGTAAGAGAAACTTCAGGGACGTGCAGCCACACGAGTCACACGAGTCAGAAAGCAACAGCGCACCATTCCCGGCCCGATCCCTCCACCGGCACGACCCGAATGAATCACCATTATTGTGCTTCTACTAACATGACATAGGAGTGTGTGATACGGTGAAGTGTAGAGAACCCGCCAGCTGACTCACACCTGAGGGCCGCATGCACCGCGAAAAATGTCAGAGGTGGGAAATGCTTTGTACAAAGCAACAGATGAGCTACACAGTCTATCCAAGGAAGGTCAAGCTGTTTAACATCTACGCCAATATTCACACAAAATCTTCCTCGTACTCAGAGTCGACTTATAAACATAGATAAAGGAACTTTTCTATTCATCTTGCCAGGTTATTCCACACAAGGCTTTTAGACCCAGACTCGTCCACGCCCGTACCTGTCCACGACCTTCTTGGCGAATCCAAAGTCGGTGAGTTTGACGTGTCCTTCGCGGTCCAGCAGGATGTTCTCCGGCTTCAGGTCCCTGTACACAATGTCTTTAGAGTGAAGATACTCCAGTGCACTAACAATCTCAGCTGCAAAGAACAGGCCCGTGTCGTTACTGAACTTTCCACGACTGCGCAGGTAGGTGAAGAGCTCGCCTCCGGGCACGAACTCCATCAGCATGAAGAGACAGCGATCGTCATGCCACGTCCAAAACCTACCAGTTTAGGGAGAAAGTGACAAGACATTAAGACACCGATAGATATCGTGGAACATTTTTCTAGGTCTGCGTCCCGTGTCCTCTGAGTGATCTGTGATCTGTGTGGTGTTCACCCTTAAGTGGTTTACCCAACTACACCACTCAGCCCTAACATTGTAAAAGCACTCTCAGGTCAAGTGAATAACATGAGTGTCTTGTTACAGAGGCAAGCTTTAAATATCAAGTGAACAATCAGTTCCCACAGTTGACGTGAACAATGCGAAAGAGTAAGAATCTGTGTGATTTTGACAAAGACCAGATCGTGAAGACGGGATCAGAGCGTCTGCGAGACAAAAGGACGTCACACTGGGCAGGTGGCCAGCACTTACCAAAAATGCTCCAAGGGAGGACAACTGGGTGAACCGGCGACAAGGTCATGGGCAGCCAAACCACAAACCACTGAGAAAGGGATTGCTGCTTCTGATAGAAAGGCGTCAGAACACACAGCGGATCGTGGAGGAGCTTCATGGCCTCAGACCAGTCGGGGTCCTCATGCTGACCGCGTCCACCGCCAAAAGCGCCCACAGAGAAACAGAAGAAGGTGGCCTGCCGTTCATGTGGATGCTATTCTGATATTTCTCAGACCGGGCAGGATTGAAATAAACAAAGGCTTTAAGAGTTGAACACAGAACAGATGCACGCATCTCTACACTGTTCACGACAGTTTTTTTGCTAAATTATTAAATCTCTTTAAGTGTCAGATTCCTTATTTGTGGTTAAAGGAAACCAAAGATGCCGCATAGAGACCGAGCAAACTCCACACAGAATGTAACCTGAGCTCAGGATTGTTCTGGATCCTTGGAGCTGTGAGGCTACGTCTAACATCAGTATTAGCTCTGGCGCTAGCTGTAGGTTTATTTCCTCCTGCGTTATGGGAGCTAATTCAAAAAGTTGGTTAGGTATAATGGGAACTGGGAGAACTTGAGAACAGAACATTTACTAAAACCTTGAGCTCCTGAGTCAAACCAGCAATACTCAATACTTCATGCATTTTGTATGCCATGAAATTAGAAGTTTAAAAGCTCCAGAAATAAGCTGCAATGCAATACGGCTGCATTAGCTGCCTTGTAGGCCATTAGGGTTAAAAATAGCAAGGAATTCAGCGTCTGGAGCATCACAGCGGTTTAAAAATGCATAATCTGATATGGAGGACAGGCTTTTTAGGAGAAAGACAAAAAGTCTGAGTGGATCTGAACGATTTCAAACCCCTGAAGTGCTTGAGATTGCTTAAAGACATGGCTAGAACAGATTTCCACCATCTAGTATTTGTTTGACAGACGCAGTGGCAAACTAGACAAAATAATTTAAACACATAAATTAAAGCAGCCATGGTTTAAGCAGCTTGAATGTTTTAATTCTGTGAGAGAAGTGCAAAGTTGAGCTTCTAAAATAAGCTTTTAAAACAACCACAAAAAGTGCACTCACTAAAAATTCCCTCAGATGTTGTGCCTGAGCTCTGCTCCAGTGTTGCATGAATGCCGTGCGGCTAACTTTGACCTTACCTACTAGCATGAACGCCGTGCGGCTAACTTTGACCATACCTACTAGCATGAACGCCGTGCGGCTAACTTTGACCTTACCCACTAGCATGAACGCCGTGCGGCTAACTTTGACCTTACCCACTAGCATGAACGCCGTGCGGCTAACTTTGACCTTACCTACTAGCATGAACGCTGTGCGGCTAACTTTGACATTACCTACTAACAAGAAACCTGTGCGGCTAACTTTGGCATTACCTACTAGCATGAATGCCGTGCGGCTAACTTTGGCATTACCTACTAGCATGAATGCCGTGCGGCTAACTTTGGCATTACCTACTAGCATGAATGCCGTGCGGCTAACTTTGGCATTACCTACTAGCATGAATGCCGTGCGGCTAACTTTGGCATTACCTACTAGCATGAATGCCGTGCGGCTAACTTTGGCATTACCTACTAGCATGAATGCCGTGCGGCTAACTTTGACATTACCTACTAGCATGAATGCCGTGCGGCTAACTTTGACATTACCTACTAGCATGAATGCAGTGCGGCTAACTTTGACATTACCTACTAACAAGAAACCTGTGCGGCTAACTTTGACATTACCTACTAGCATGAATGCCGTGCGGCTAACTTTGACATTACCTACTAACAAGAAACCTGTGCGGCTAACTTTGACCTTACCTACTAGCATGAACGCTGTGCGGCTAACTTTGACATTACCTACTAGCATGAATGCCGTGCGGCTAACTTTGACATTACCTACTAACAAGAAACCTGTGCGGCTAACTTTGACCTTACCTACTAGCATGAACGCCGTGTGGCTAACTTTGACATTACCTACTAGCATGAATGCAGTGCGGCTAACTTTGACATTACCTACTAGCATGAATGCAGTGCGGCTAACTTTGACATTACCTACTAACAAGAAACCTGTGCGGCTAACTTTGACCTTACCTACTAGCATGAACGCCGTGTGGCTAACTTTGACATTACCTACTAGCATGAACGCTGTGCGGCTAACTTTGACATTACCTACTAGCATGAATGCCGTGCGGCTAACTTTGACATTACCTACTAGCATGAATGCCGTGCGGCTAACTTTGGCATTACCTACTAGCATGAATGCCGTGCGGCTAACTTTGACATTACCTACTAACAAGAAACCTGTGCGGCTAACTTTGACATTACCTACTAGCATGAATGCAGTGCGGCTAACTTTGACATTACCTACTAACAAGCAACCTGTGTGGCTAACTTTGACCTTACCTACTAGCATGAATGCCGTGCGGCTAACTTTGACATTACCTACTAACAAGAAACCTGTGCGGCTAACTTTGACATTACCTACTAGCATGAATGCAGTGCGGCTAACTTTGACATTACCTACTAACAAGAAACCTGTGCGGCTAACTTTGACCTTACCTACTAGCATGAACGCTGTGCGGCTAACTTTGACATTACCTACTAGCATGAATGCCGTGCGGCTAACTTTGACATTACCTACTAACAAGAAACCTGTGCGGCTAACTTTGACCTTACCTACTAGCATGAACGCCGTGTGGCTAACTTTGACATTACCTACTAACAAGAAACCTGAGCGGCTAACTTTGACCTTACCTACTAGCATGAATGCCGTGCGGCTAACTTTGACATTACCTACTAGCATGAATGCAGTGCGGCTAACTTTGACATTACCTACTAGCATGAATGCAGTGCGGCTAACTTTGACATTACCTACTAACAAGAAACCTGTGCGGCTAACTTTGACCTTACCTACTAGCATGAACGCTGTGCGGCTAACTTTGACATTACCTACTAGCATGAATGCCGTGCGGCTAACTTTGACATTACCTACTAACAAGAACCTGGCGGCTAACTTTTGACCACTTACCTACTAGCATGAACGCCGTGGGCTAACTTTGACATACCTACTAGCATGAATGCAGTGCGGCTAACTTTGACATTACCTACTTAGCATTGAATGCAGTGCGGAACTTTGACATTACCTACTAACAAGAACCTAGTGCTGGCTAACTTTGACCTTTACCTCTAGCATGGAACGCCGTGTGGCAACTTTTGACATTACCTACTACAAGAACTGGCGGCTACTTTGCCTTACCTACTAGCATGAATGCCGTCGCGGCTAACTTTGACATTACCTACTAGCATGAATGCAGTGCGCTAACTTTTGACATTACCTACTGCATGAATGACAGTGCGGCTAAGACTTTGACATTACCTACTAACAAGGAAACCTGTGCGCTAACTTTGACCTACTACTAGCATGAAACGCCGTGCGGCTAACTTTGACATTACCTACTAGCATGAATGCCGTGCGGCTAACTTTGACCTTACCTACTAGCATGAACGCCGTGCGGCTAACTTTGACCTTACCTACTAGCATGAATGCCGTGCGGCTAACTTTGACCTAACCTACTAGCATGAAGGCTGTGTGGCTAACTTTGACCTTACCTACTAGCATGAATGCCGTGCGGCTAACTTTGACATTACCTACTAGCATGAATGCCGTGCGGCTAACTTTGACCTAACCTACTAGCATGAAGGCTGTGTGGCTAACTTTGACCTTACCTACTAGCATGAATGCCGTGCGGCTAACTTTGACATTACCTACTAGCATGAATGCCGTGCGGCTAACTTTGACCTAACCTACTAGCATGAAGGCTGTGTGGCTAACTTTGACCTTACCTACTAGCATGAATGCCGTGCGGCTAACTTTGACATTACCTACTAGCATGAATGCCGTGCGGCTAACTTTGACCTAACCTACTAGCATGAAGGCTGTGTGGCTAACTTTGACCTTACCTACTAGCATGAATGCCGTGCGGCTAACTTTGACATTACCTACTAGCATGAATGCCGTGCGGCTAACTTTGACCTAACCTACTAGCATGAAGGCTGTGTGGCTAACTTTGACCTTACCTACTAGCATGAATGCCGTGCGGCTAACTTTGACATTACCTACTAGCATGAATGCCGTGCGGCTAACTTTGACCTAACCTACTAGCATGAAGGCTGTGTGGCTAACTTTGACCTTACCTACTAGCATGAATGCCGTGCGGCTAACTTTGACATTACCTACTAGCATGAACGCTGTGCGGCTAACTTTGCTAGTGACTAATAAAAGCTTAGAAGCACTAATGAGCAAAATGCTAAGGATATTTAACCCAAAACTCACTAAGATGTTCAATGCAAAGATTAAAATTAACCATACAATGTGCTAAACCCAATAATTAGCATTGTGCTAAGGACATTTACCTTAAAAATCACTGAGGTGTTTAGTAGAACGACTTACTGTAAATATGCCTTATAGTGTGATAAACCCAATAATTAGCTAAGGACGTTTACCTCAAAACTCAATGTGAATTGAGTCAGCTGTTTATAAAATAAGTAACAAATGTGGTATAACTTCATTCTTTATCCATAACCTCATCGTTAGCCTTACTGCACTGGAACAGGAGCTTAAGCACTTTTATTTTTTTTTTACCAAACATGTCTTTATGTGTAAAATCAGTCAACATTCATTTTTTGCCCTAATTACACCTTTAACATCAACATCAATGTGCTTAAATCAAGGAATATGTTTGTTACAATCCGCTTGCAACAAAAGTGTGTTAACTCTTTCCAGAAACCAAACTGACGAACAGAACTCACAGTTTGACGATAAAGGGGTGATTGACCTCCATGAGGACGTCCTTCTCATTGTGAACGTGTTGCTGCTGTTTCAGTCGGATTAAATCCACAATCTTCATGGACTTTAATGCGAAATAGCCCTTGGTTTTACGATCCTGGACCAGAACGACACGACCAAAAGTGCCGGTGCCTGCGTGAAGAAAATGCAGAGCGAGGAAAAGAAAATGAGCAACGGGCAATTTTGGATACAAATGTGTCTTCATGATTATTTTATTTACCTTATATAAGTCATATACACAGAACAGAATATATTATGGATTTAAATAGCTTTTACATACAGGTTATATACAGACACATATGGATATATAGGTAACACACATACAGTAAACTACAGTCACACATGTGCATGTGTACATTTTAGGTACTTAAATATAAACCAGACACTATTAACCTTGATTATCTTTGTGGAAGTGAAATATCAAGTGGAAATTCGCTAAATTTAAATATGTTGACCTGAAAATGTATTTCACAATATTATAATTAATATTAGTTAACAGTAAGGTAATGGTTACTCCAGCCAGCGATGGTGTGCTGTTCCTGTGAAACTGCTCATGTTTGCGTATTCACGAGGAACGCACGTGTAGCGCTTTGCTGCTTTTCAGCCTGCAACAGCACGGTTCACGTTTAGTGCTCAGTAAGCAACAACGCCGCACTCTTCAATCCATAAAGTTCATTTGCAGTCTCATAAAGAATTCAGGCCACATCCTCCTCCTCTGCATAAAGTCAAATGGATTTCCGTTTTCTTCCCCGAGGTGAACGTCCGCCTGCTGCAGTGGTGTGTGTGTGTGTGTGTGTGTGTGTGTGTTTGTGTGGGAGTGTGTCTGTCCATCTGAAAAGACCCACACTGACCAATCATTTCCTGCACTACAATCAGTAAACACCTAGGGCACTAATCCGACTGCTTTACATCACAGCATGGAAGTCGGATCGGTCAGGAGGCGTTTCCTCCAACAGCTGCTCTGATGCTAGCACGATAGCGCTTAAAGCTACTCGTTTCCATAGCAACACTAACACTTCTGTGTGCGTTCCTGTTAGTGTGGCATGCTGTTGCTTTTTTTCCATCACCAGAATAAACCATCCATCCATCTAGGAACCTCTGAAGTCCGACTAGGGACCGTGAAGGCCAGCGGTGATTACCACTGTATTTATTCCCAGTCTTACGACACCCATTCACACTTACAATTAGATTAGCAATTAGACTAATCTGTACGTCTTTGAACTGCGGCAGGAAACCAGAGGAGGAAAGCCACCAAGCACAGGGAGAACATGCAAACTCCATGCAAAAAGACCCCAGTGGGAAACGAACCCTCAACCCTGGAGCGGCGAGGCGACTGTTCTAACAGCTACACCACCATCCGTCCGCCAGAATACTAAATCTGGTGAAAATAAGTTCCCCAGAGGCTGGTTCACTAGCTGCTGTTGTGCGAGCGACCTCAACGCTAAACGCTAATTACAAGTGAACACTATTTAATAACAGCTGCTGTGGTTTAAAGGTACATACTAACATTCGAGTTACAAATTTTTGAAGATACATAAATGCGATCGCGGAAGTTAGATGTTCATCCCAGGATGGCAGAAGCAAGCGTGAACGCAGGGGCGACGAAGACTGAGCGAGACTGTCCTGAGCGGCGAGCAACAACGATGGAGACAAAAGTGAAAGTAACTGAGAGAATGGAGCGAAGTGGAAAGAGGGCAGACATCACTCGTTCTTTGGACATGAACCGTTCAACCATCGGCTCGATTCTGAAGAACACTGTAGTGTAGTACACTGTGTAGAGACACGTGTGTGAGGATCCTAGGACATGTGTGTGTTGGACTTACGAACAAACTGGACTTATAAACGGAACACATATGACTTTTCTCAGCGTTGCCATGGTAACTCATTAACATACCGACCCCCGCCCACCGATTGGATGCACGCGCCTGAGTGATTCCCTCCTCATCATCTGGGTGCCACAGACCTCCAGCAGATTCACTCTCGGTTATTTATTTCCTTTTTAATAGAAGATTCGTTCCGATTCGAATCGATTATTCGAACGCGTGCTGATTACTCTGATTAATCGTGTTGCAGGCGATTCCATGTGATGTGTGATGTGATGTGTGATGTGTGCGCGCGCGCGCGCGCTCTCACCCACGGTGGCGACCGACTCCAGCACGCCGAGGCTGAGGTGCGCGGCGCCGGCCTGCTCCTGACACGCTCTCGCGCTCCCCTCCGCGTCCCCGTCAGCCCCTCCTCCTCCTCCTCCTCCTCTCCCGCCCCGGTCGCTCGAGCTCCGCGCTGCCGTCATCGTCGCTCCGCGGCGCGCGAGACCTCCGTACCGCGCGCTCCGTCCGCCATCACCCGCTCACCCGCGCGCGCCTCCGTCTCTCTCTCTCTCTCTCTCTCTGCACAACACACCGGACTAAAGGCGGCCGGTCATCCCGGACATCCGCCGGCGCGCGCACAGCGTTAACACCGGTCACGCATGAGCGCTGATACCGGAGCCTATAGAGTGTAATAACGCGAAAGGGCGCGCGCGCTCCCGCCCCTTTTATTGCGCTGCTGATCCTGCGGATGTGCAGGACGCGGAGGGGTCGACTCAGGAGTCGGTTCATTGAGTCGGCTCTATTCGATACTTCGACTCGCATATAAGAGCCAGGGGTTTTTATTCTTATCTTATTCTTACCCCCATTTGATTTAAAAACAAAAACAAGATTCGTTATATATATATATATATCAGGGTCCAAACAGTATGACATCAGCTGTATGACGTCATAGCGCGTGAAGGGCCCTCTTGTTCTTCTAAGGTTTTTTTGTCCCTTTTTGGAGGGTCATGAATATCAGCACGCAGCTTGGATTCCGCTCCATTTTGCTGCATAGATCATAAACACCTACACGTATACGTGTGAAACCTGGTACACATTTACATCACATTTCTCTATGCATGTCAACAGGAAGACAGTTAGTTTGGGTCATTTGCAAAAATTTATATTCAAATTTTATTTGTCACATCCACAGTCATACACAGTATGATATGCAGTAAAAATGCTTAAATGACCTTAAAACTAAAAGATTATTAATAGGAAATAAATATGAATAGAAAAAAGAAATAAAATAGAAACGAAAAATAGAAAATAATCTATTTGAGCAATCGCCACCAAAACAGGCCAGTGTAATATTCTTGGAGGCCCTAATATAAAATTCCCCCTGATCTAAAATGATGTCAGAATATTATTGTATGTTCCGTTTAAATGCATGTGCCCACTGTGCCCACTGTCTTTCTGGTGTGAACGGGTGACGATGGCACAGGTGCTTGGGCCCGATCATCATTGCAGGCAAATATATATTTGAGTTGTTTGCAAACAACAGATTTTGAAACACTCCTCCTCGGGCATTTATATGATCGTGAGAAATCATGTCTTGTATAATCTAAAGACATTGAGGATGCAAAATTGCAAAGGGTTCTTTTGAGATCTCAAATGTTTCAGCCCTGGTGATGCCGTAAACTCGTGCTGAAAAGTGGCAAATAACTTCCTGAGTGACATCATAGTGGGATTCAATCTTTCCATCATCCAGGACATTTTGGAGGTCTTACCCTGCTCATAAAGCACACAGGTTGTGTGATGCACCCGGGCGGCGATGAATCAGGTGCTTGGGCCCAATCATTATTGGAAAGAAACTATATTTGTCTTTTTTTTTTTTTTCATTCTCTTTATTTTGACTTTGTAGCTCATTATCTTAACCTTGTATCTTTTTATTAGAATTATTGTTAATAGGTAATTTTGTTAAATTAATGTATTATTATTATTATTATTATTATTATTATTATTATTTTGAGTCCAAAAACACCATATAAATGAACATAAGCAGATATTGAGTAAGGACAGTTTGTTTATTGAGAGTGTTTATGAGCTGAAACGATAACGCGGCAGTGATTCAAAGAGTCGACTCTTACCGGTGAGCTGAATCAAATGATCCGACTCACTGAAACGAGTCATCAGTCCTGTCCGGTTTGAAGCTTTGGATTGGTTGGATGGTGCAGTTGTTACGCCACAAACATTCCGATTGGCTGCTTTATAACCCAGGTGACTGTTTAACCTGATAAACTGGGCACATCATTAGAGTTTATAGTTGGTCTGATTATTGGGTCAATTTGTGATTGGATGATTTGTATAGTGTTATCATATCATATCATATCGTATCGTATCGTATCGTATCGTATCGTATCGTATCGTGTCGTATCGTATTGTGTCGTGTTGTCATCAGTTCCCAGGATGCTTTCATTGCCTGACGTATACAGCTTATTTCTTCATGGTTGGTCTAGTTTGGTGTGAAAGTTTAACTTTAGAGTGATAAATGTTTTATGTTTTATGTACGAATAGTCTCATATATTTTCTTGCATGGAACAGGAACAGTTTCCTCACAGCGAGGTGCTGTTACTGAATGTTAATTACACGTGGGTGTGCGCCGTGAGCCTGCTGGAGCACGAGGCCGGCGTTCTGTAAAAGCTTTGCTGCTGACTTCAGTGACTCTGTCCTGAGATAAATATTTCAGCAGGCGATTTACTTTATTCCAGGATGTGCAGGAGTGATGGGAATTACGGCGCTTTTCCGCGCACCTGCGCTGGTGTTGTTTCAGTAGAT
>QNUK01000529.1:290665-338165 GCA_013621035.1 Clarias magur | reverse complement strand
TTTTCTTCTTGGAGTTAAACCCTCAGTGTTACAGGTTTTGTGACTCTTGCGTTGTCTGAAGTCCACTTCCTGTCTCACTCTGAGGATGAAAGCTCGTCTGATTTCCGTACGGTGTGAACGGTGAAGCGGACGATAAACGGCTAATTGCGTCCAGCGAGCTGTGAAACTCTGTTTGTCTCAATGAAAGAAGAGCCTCATTTCCTCAACAGACATTAGCGTAGTCTTCTACTTATAACTCTGTCCAAAGCAATTCTACTGCTTTTTCGTTTTTTTTTCGCATGACTTCCTGCAGCAGTGGGCGTGGCATGGAGGTGATCAGTCTGTGTGTCTGCTGAGGTGTTACTGTGGAAGTATGAAGTGCTCTAGATGCTGTGCTGACCTTTGACCTGATAAAACACAGTGGACCGACACCAGCAGAGGACATGGTTCTCTAAACCACCACTGACTGCAAACGTTACACGGAACCTCAGGCAACTTGGATTCTGTGCCTCTCCTGTCTTCCTCCACACACAGGGACAACAGTCCAGTCCACTCTCTAACGTCTGTGCGTGGTGGCTCTTGAAGCACCGACTCCAGCTGCAGTCCACGTCTTGTGCATCTCCCTCAGATTCTTGAATGGGCTTTGTTTCAACATCTTCTGAAGGCTGTGGTTCTCCCTGGGCAGTGCTAGGATTTAAACACATGGCCTTATTACCGGAGCTACTGCTGCAGTCATGGGGATCATAGCATCTCTCTCATCGTCACTAGCAGGGTATGTGTAGCCGTTCCGGTCTATCAGGTGATGCAGGTTTAAATGTTCAATATTGATAGTGAAACATCTGATATATCGTGTTCCTCCAGCCGGGGGAGACCCAGAGCTCCAGCACACCTGAGTGATGTGAAATTCAGAAAACCTCAGGAAATCTACAGGTTCCTCTGCATGATCACTTACTTCCCTGCAGGTTGACTGACCAGAGTGTGAAAAGTGCATTTGGGCCTCCAGTGGCATCCAGCTGATGTTCTGGTTGATAAAGTTCTCCGCAGCTCCAACACTGAAGAACCACATGTCTGAATGATGGCATGTTCTCTTAAAGAGTTTATGGATGAGTTTGACCATTTCCGCTGTTTGCTAGATGACACATTTAATTGTTGTAAGTGTTCCTCAGGCACCATAACTAGTCACCATCTCATAAACCTGGGTGAGATGATAAATATACAATACAGAGAGAGAGAGAGAGAGAGAGAGAGGGAGAGAGAGACAGAGAGAGAGAGAGAGAGACTTTATGCTGGGGTTTTCTCCCTTGTACAGCCATTTGTGGTCAACAATCATCTCCTTCATCAATCATCACTGTTGCAGCAGCACAGAGCTCTGATCTTCTCTCTGTAGGTGATCACTTCTCCATTAGTAATAGGCATGATGGCCTGTGTTGAGTAGAATAGTACAATGAACAATGACCTGAGAAGATATCTGACTTAACTTCAGGAGTTGCTTGAAGACCACCTGGACTTTTGCAGTTCTGGAGGAAGATTAGTGGTACGAGGTGAAGGATTGCCTCCATTTTCAAGAAGATAGAGTCGAGTCTACTAGACCCCAAATAGTCCACAGTAATCCACAGTCCTGGCTTTCCAGTTTCACTTCCTCAAACTCTCATTGCCTGATAAATGAACAAGTCCAGGTCCTACTGAAGCAAGAGCTGGTGGTGATGGAAAAGAAAGAAGCCACGTGCTAATGTGTGCGATTATATGAAAGCTGGATTGAGGAACATTAGATGCATTTTTGCTGGCACCGTTAAGGACGTGGCACAGGTGAGCCTGAAAGGTTAAAAGCTCAGAAGCTCCATCAAGACCGCGCTCCATGGCCCATGCTCATGTGGATCTCCGAGCACAGCAGCGACGTCTCGCTACATCTGCGTACCTGCGTACACATCTCTTGTCATTTTGTTTTTATGAATCTTTTTATTCTCGGCGTTTTAATTAGGTTTTCTACAAAGTTGAGGTAAATGTTAATGGTCAGCCGTGAGATGGTTAAAGCCTGAGGTCAGGTACACCAGCAATACCGGCTGTAAATGCAACGATTAGCAACAAAAATATCTCCAAAGATCCAGAGAATTGTTTCAGAGTGGATTTTTATGAGTAATAAGATGGTTATTACCTCATGCTAGCCAGTGCTAATGTAGATTTAGCTCCTTTTTATTTTTTCTTGCATAAAGGTCACGCAGCTTCTGATGAAAGGCAAAGCAGCAATTTATCAAGCTAAATGACTCTGGCAAGCCGTAAACCACTCCGCTACCAGACGTGGCCTTTTGCTTAAAGAATTGTCATTACTTTTGTTATCATGTTGTTCACCTGAGGCAGAAAACTGAATATTTTAGCAGCTGGACGCGGGGGAGTGTTTATACCGCGCGCAGCGCCGCGGTGATAAGGGACGAGCGTCACTAGCGCTCTCTTCAAAACTCTTCAATCTACTTACACGGCCCATGTTTTTTGCAAAACAATTATGCGACGTAACACGTACTCAAGGTTACAGATTGGTGTCCTTTCTTTTTTTCACCAGCTTTGTTAGTTGTAAACTGGAGTGTCCTGGACCGGAGATCAGCTACGAGAGCGGACGCTTCAAATGAACCAAACCAACAGGAATTTCCATAGATAACCAGCTCCACATGAGATGTTTCATCAACACACACTTAAATCTGGTGTCGACAGTAGGTTTAGTTCGTCAAACTGTTGTTCATTTTACATGCACACGCACACACACACACACACACACACACACACACACTTAACAGACCAGCACGATGAGCTGTATTATATCACGTCCTTGTCATTGCATGTTTCTGAGAAAAACTGCATGCAAAAAAAAATTCTTCTTAATGAAAACGAGTCACGAAGCGTCTATCCTTGACCAGAGCTCAAACATTTTAAATGGAAAAAATGATTAATTTTCACTGAGTGAAGAAGCACAGACAGAGATAGGACATTCAACTGAGCGTTCAAGTCTATGAACTGACGTCGTGTTAAAGCTTTGATGAAGACCTTGAGCAAAGACACAAAGAATTTATTTATATTTCAGTTTGAAGCAACTAAAATAAGTCAAGAAGCGTGACAGCTCATCATCTGCAGGTTCCTCCTCATGCTACGCGATGAACTTAGCGCTATAGCAAAGACTCGTATGAAATGTCTCCAATGACGGACTAGAAGGAATTAGCATCTGATTTTATGGATTTAAAACTTAGCATGTTTTCTTTGCTAACAGCAGAGTGGACTAGCATAGACTCCAGGAGCAAATACAGACAAGCGTTATATCTGGTCTGAATTCATGGGAATTTTGCTTTGTATGAGTTTTATACATCTCCGTCGACACCGTCGTGCCTGTTAGCGGTTTTTGCTGATGAGCAAAGCAATTTGCACATGAGATCACATGTAAAGGCATGTGCTAATGTGATCCGCAGTACATTAGCTCTAAAGTGTACATTTAACTTAACTTATATATCTTATTTATACAAAACTAGTGAAATTCAATTGTTTCATATTAATGGCTGCCAAAAACACACTGACAAATGAAGATTAATAAGACTAGGCAGATACACACGTGGACAAAATTGTTGGTACCCTTCGGTCAATGAAAGAAAAACTCACAATGGTCACAGAAATAACTTTAATCTGACAAAAGTAATAATTAAAAAAAAATTCTATGAATGTTACCCAATGAAAGTCAGACATTGCTTTTCAACCATGCTTCAACAGAATTATAAAAAAAATAAACTCATGGAACAGGCCTGGACAAAAATGATGGTACCCCTAGAAAATACTGAAAATAATGTGAGCAAAGGGACATGTTAATTCAAGGTGTGTCCACTAATTAGCATCACAGGTGTCTACAATCTTGTAATCAGTCAGTGGGCCTATATATAGGGCTCCAGGTAGTCACTGTGTTGTTTGGTGACATGGTATGTACCACACTCAACATGGACCAGAGGAAGCGAAGGAAAGAGTTGTCTCAGGAGATTCGAAAGAAAATTATAGACAAGCATGTTAAAGGTAAAGGCTATAAGACCATTTCCAAGCAGCTAGATGTTCCTGTGACTACAGTTGCACATATTATTCAGAAATTTAAGCTCCATGGGACTGTAGCCAACCTCCCTGGACGTGGCCGCACGAGGAGAATTCATGACAAATCAAAGAGACGGATAATCCCAATGGTAACAAAAGAGCCCAGAAAGACTTCCAAGGTGAGCTTCATGCTCAAGGAACATCAGCGTCAGGTCGCACCATCCGTCGTTGTTTCAGCCAAAGTGGACTACATGGGAGACGACCAAGGAGGACACCATTGTTGAAAACAAATCAGAAAAAAGCCAGACTGGAATATGCCAAACTACATGTTGACAAGCCACAAAGCTTCTGGGAGAATGTCCTATGGACAGATGAGACAAAAATGGAACTTTTTGCCAAGGCACATCAGCTCCATGTTCACAGACGGAAAAATGAAGCATATGAAGAAAAGAACACTGTCCCTACTGTGAAACATGGAGGAGGCTCTGTTATGTTCTGGGGCTGCTTTGCTGCATCTGGCACAGGGTGTCTTGAATCTGTGCAGGGTACAATGAAATTTCAAGACTATCAAGGGATTCTAGAGAGAAATGTGCTGGCCAGTGTCAGAAAGCTGGGTCTCAGTCGCAGGTCATGGGTCTTGCAACAGGACAATGACCCAAAACACACAGCTAAAAACACCCAAGAATGGCTAAGAGGAAAACATTGGACTATTCTAAAGTGGCCTTCTATGAGCCCTGACCTCAATCCTATTGAGCATCTTTGGAAGGAGCTGAAACATGCTGTCTGGAAAAGGCACCCTTCAAACCGGAAACAACTGGAGCAGCTTGCTCATGAGGAGTGGGCCAAAATACCTGCAGAGAGGTGCAGAAGTCTCATTGACAGTTACAGGAATCGTTTGATTGCAGTGATTGCCTCAAAAGGTTGTGCAACAAACTATTAAGTTAGGGGTACCATCATTTTTGTCCAGGCCTGTTCCATGAGTTCATTTTTTTTTATAATTCCGTTGAAGCATGGTTGAAAAGCAATGTCTGACTTTCATTGGTTAACATTCATAGAATTCTTATTTATTATTACTTTTGTCAGATTAAAGTTATTTCTGTGACCATTGTGAGTTTTTCTTTCATTGACCGAAGGGTACCAACAATTTTGTCCACGTGTGTATGTAGTCAGGATGTGTAGTAATGGCACCCCACAAACAGGAGAGAGTTAGCGTATGTCTATGCTAGCTGATGCGCCGCAGTGGCTGAGCTGTATTAGCGGAAGAATTAGCGCATGCCGCTGAGTACTGCACGATCAAGATCATACTTATTTATTATGATTATTCTTTGATTTTAGTAACATAAAAACAATTTTCATTGCTCAGTTACGTAACCTAACTCTGTTTTCACCTCCATGTTGTGCTGCGTTTTCCTGCATCATTTCTATAAATCTTGGCATCCAAATACAATACTAAAACCAGGAAGTGTAAATGAGACCAGCGATTATTTTTTATTATGACTAATATTACAACATCAATCATCATCATAATAATAACACAATCTCATGCCATTACAGAAGAAGGCTGTGGGAGCTCGAACCATTGGGAACGTTTTCTTTTTTAACGCTGATTTTGTCGCTAATGTCGCGATGTACACAGGCTGCAATACTGCACTCGTAAAAAGCGACACTGTAAGCGCTGTAAGTTCGAATCCCGCGTGCAGCGCTAATCCTCATGGCCGCGTTTCATCGGTCCTGATTTGGGATTTACTCTGGCGTCATGCTGCTGCTCTGGTCTCTTGGCGGAGCGTTTTCAATAACGTAGGCCATGTTTATCTAATAGTGGGAAGCCAAAATCATGATCAGGATTAAAATGTTATTAATCGCGCAGCCCTGATGCTAACTGTGATCTGGAGACCGTTTTGTGAAAATCAGCTTTATCTAATTCTGTGTGAATGTTTTGTATGTAATAATTAATGCAGTGAAGCCGAGTGATGAGTCAGTCCTGATTTGTATTAATAACTGCTTTGATTTGTTTGATCGAAAGTTTTTTCTGGTCATTTTTAGACGGAACACAATCAGTTTTATAAATCTGTAAATTGTAGAAATTCCCCAATCCAATTAATATTTAATGAAATCAAATATTCTAGTCTGGACAGCATGTCCATGAGCAGCACTGAAGCCTTCAAGATAATTTCGACATGTTCAATAGGCTACATGACGTAGCACTGAAAGCTGTCAGTAACGTTCCATCTCGGTGTGATAACGCTGTACTTCTTCCTTTAATTGCAATTTTTCCAAGCATCTGGTTGATACAGGAACAATAGTGTCAGGTCCGTCCAATTAGCGCCTTCTTTCTGGCGAGCGATCAAATCGGCGAATTTCAAAAGCGTTTTTTTTTTTTTTTTTTTTCGCGAAAATGGCAAAGTCAATGTCGTGTCTCTAAAGAAAACAGGCAGAGGATTAGTTTTGTATGGAAGTGAAGGGCATGCTCGTTCGCTTAATTGGTGAAGAGACTCTCACTGTCAGAGCAGCAGGCGATGCTAATTACACCACTTTACACCGAACTGTACGAGCCAAGAAATCTCGGGAGCTCAGAAACAATACGAGCTCGATAAAAGGAGACGACATGGACGGTGTGAGGGACGGAAGTGATGTCCCGTGTTAATATGAGTGAGACTTACTTCAGGCAAAGGCCTAGCAAATGTCTGGTGACTTTTTTTAGAATAATAAATGTTTATGTTGACACCTGAACATGTTTGTATTTTACAGTTCGATGCAAATTAAGTAAAGAAGAGAGGAAAACCGGGATGTGATGAAGCCGCTCTGTAGTCAACCAGCAACATCGTGGGCTCTTCACATGCTCGCGCACAGACCGCGCGTGTTACTGGAGGATTCCAGTAGGGGGCAGAATGGAGAATCCAGTCGGACAGTTTTGCATGAAGTGCAAACATTGTAAATATTGGGAAGCTTAGTTTCCATGTTGACGTTTAGGATAGTAATTATCTCCTGCACACTGATACGCCATATTTGTCAGTGTGCAGTTGTAAAGACACATCATACAGGTGTGTGTGTGTGTTTGGGGGGGTTGTGGGGGGGTAAAGACACATCATACAGGTGTGTGTGTGTGTTTGGGGGGGTTGTGGGGGGGGTAAAGACACATCATACAGGGGTGTGTGTGTGTTGGGGGGGTTGTGGGGTTAAGACACATCATACGGGGAATGTGGTTGTGTGTATTTGGGGGGTTGTTGGGGGGGCGTAAAGACACATCATTACAGGGGTTGTGTGGTGTGTTCTGGGGGGGATTGTGGGGGGGTAAAGACACTATAAGGGGTGTGTGTGTGTGTCTTGGGGGTTGTGGGGGGTGTAAAGACACATCATTAGGGGGTGTGTGTGTGTTTGGGGGTTGTGGGGGTTAAAGAACATATACAGGGGTGTATGTGTGTGTGGTTTGGGGGTTTTGTGGGGGGGTTAAACGGACACATCATACAGGGGTGTGTGTGTGTTTGGGGGGTTGGTGGGGGGGTAAAGACACTCTACAGGATGTGTCATGTGTGTGTTTGGGGGGAGTTTGTGGGGGGGTAAAAGAAACATCATTACAGGTGTGTGTGTGTGTTTGGAGGGGGTATTGTGGGGGGTTGTAAAGGACACATTTCATACGGGTGTGTGTGATGTTTGGGGGGGTTGTGGGGGGTGTTAAAGACACATCATACAGGTGTGTGTGGTGTTTGGAGGTTGTGGGGGGGTAAAGACACAATCATACAGGGGTGTGTGTGTGTGTTTGGTGGGGATTGTGGGGGGGTTTAAAGACACACTCATACAGGGGGTGTGTGTGTTTTTGGGGGGGATTCGTGGGGGGAGGTATTAAGGACAATCATACAGGTGTGTGTGTGTGTTTTGGGGGGGTTTTGTGGGGGGGTAAAGACACATCATACAGGGGTGTGTTTGGGGGGGTTGTGGGGGGTAAAGACACATCATACAGGTGTGTGTGTGTGTGTGTTTGGGGGGGTTGTGGGGGGGTAAAGACACATCATACAGGTGTGTGTGTGTTTGCGGGCGGTCTATAATATATAATATATATCAACGCCTTCTGACCAATCAGAACTGAGAACTGCTTAACCCCTGGAATACACACTACATATCAGTGTTTTAAAATGATAAATTAAGCAATCAGTGTTTAAGTGTAATTATTATACATTGAGTCTTGATGTAAACGTCATGTCAGTGTTTACGCAGGGAAACTTATTCAGAGTTAGAATTACACTCATGCTTAAGTTGATTTGCTGGTGTGATCTATAAATGACACACACACACACACACACACACACACACACACCTCTGGGAAGCGTGGAGGCCTCCGTTATGAGGCTCTGCAATCGCGTCTCTACAATCTGGCTTTAAACACAAGCACTTGCCTTCAGGCCAGAAAAAACAATCAGGGATAAAACATGCGGATAAAGAGGGAAATTGTCTCATTTTTTTTGGTATCAAATTTTACATGATGCAACATAAAAGAAAGGAGCAATTTAACAATGACAGATAAGCATCATTATGATGAGATATGAGTGAGAAACAGTGAGCAGGAAGCTTAACCTCTAGTAGATCCTGAGTACAACACCAGTCAGACGTGATCTAAAAGACATTTACATTAAAGACACCGAGGTTTGGGGATTTTCTTGTGCCACCGGAGGCTCTGGTCCCTCAGGGCGTGGCTCTGCAAGACCTCTGGGGGGCGCTGTGTGTGTGGCACCAGGGCGTTGGCGGCGGATCCTTCGGGTACTGGTGCTTTCAGACTCTCCTGTCCAGGTCATCCCAGTGCAGGCAGCTCCATCGAACTGGGACCTGCGGCGTTTGGAAGACGGGCAATTACTTTTACACAAGACAGGTTTGGAGGACTTTTTATCCTTAAGAAATTAAAATACTTGTTTTAAAAGTGCATTTTGTATTTATTCTGGTTATCTTTGTGTAACGTTAAAAATTGTTCGATTTTTTGAATCATTTAAGTGTGACAAATACGCAATAAATAAATAAATAAATAAATAATCAATCGTTTTTAGAGTTTTTCACGGCGCTACACATTGTACACATTATGAGACAAGGTTCTACTGGATGTCACTATGACACACGTACTAGGACGCTGTGAGTAATATGATGTGTTTATATCGGTGTTTATGTTTGATTATAGGAACATTTATATCGAACATTGTATTTATGCATCAGTCATTAATTCCTATAGTTTATGCTGAAACCATTAATATTATATTCACTAATATGCTACTGCTTGTACTTTATCATACCAGTACTAGCATATCTACTACAATACAGTATGTACAAACATACACTATGCTCCCAAAAGTATTGGCACACCTGCCGTCACATGCGTATGAACTTCAGTAACTTCCAATTCTTAATCCATAGGGTTTAATATGATGTTGGCTCCGCCCCTTTGCAGCTATAACAACTTCACCTTTTCTGTGAAGGCTCTGCACAAGGTTTAGGAGTGTGTTAATGGGAATTTATGACCGTTCTTCCAGAAGTGCATTTGTGAGGTCAGACACCGATGTTGGACGAGAAGGCGTGGCGCACAGTGAAGTGCCACAACACCTGTCCTGGTACTTTACAAAGTCCTGTGGTGTGTGTGCCATGGTAATGTCTGAAGTACCACAGTGATACGATGGTATATTATGGGATGTCGTATAGTTTACTGAAGCAACAGTAAACAGTTAACTGTACCGTGCGATTATTTCTTCCTCTTCTTTTAATGGAGCAATCGATGTGCCAAACATGAGTAACGGCGGAGACGGAGCTGTCTCACCGAGCGGCGCGGGCGCGGGCGCGGGCGTTTCATCACCGCCACGAAGGGCGTCTGTCTATTCCTGCAGGAGATGGCGAGAAGCAGATCAGTCAGCACCACCTGTGAGCTCTCTCAGCAACATTCATTTGGCAAGAAGGGATTTCACTTCTTCAGGTCGTTTCAGGCAAATCGTGCAAGATTGCAGAGAGGCTCGAGGAACAGATAAAAAAAAAAGTGCTTGATTTTCACAAAAATAAACAAGTAAGTAAGTAAGTAAATAAATAAATAACACGCATCTGCATCAAGTTTAAATTGTAAGAAGAAGCCCTTCTGTCCGTGTCTGATAAAACCCGGCCGCTTTATTGCTGCGGATGCAGAAGAACATTCAGAAGCTTCCTGTAATAAAGCGAGTAAAATTACAGAGTCAGCAAAGTGAGCTGTAACTGTCTCTTGTTGTTTTGTTGAAGGCGTACAGTGTGAGGGGGTGTTCTGCTGAGATACATGACCAGTTTACTGCAGAGCTGCCAGCGTTCAGCCCTTCCGCAAGGTCCTTCAGTCTCAGCCGTAAGATACGAGCTGGCGCCCCGACCCCGAGGGAAACTGCCACATGATGCCTCCTGTTTGTGATTCTTGTCTTTTTCTGCGTTGTAGCTCAGACGGCCGAGGCTCAAGGTGGCTGGTTCGAGGAGGTGAGGATCCGGGTTCGAGCTCCGCCGTCGGTGGGTCGCCACGCCCCCACACCATCCAGCCACTGCGCACAGAGCCACGGGCCGGTGTCACCTCGATGGGAGCAGCCGAAGGACCGACAACCACACGCGCATCTTTAAAAGAAGAAAAGCACAAGGTTTCATTTATTTTCTGAAATCAGCACAGGGGCGAAGTGACCCACGGCACAACCCGTGTTTGGGTGAAAGTCCCTTAGCAGGCTTCACCTTCAGCTATTGTTATACACGTGTTCTCACGGCAGTACAAAGAACTCACTGAAAACCCAAAAGTGTCCGACATTCATGTTCATGATGTGTGTGTGTGTGTGTGTGTGTGTGTGTGTGTGTGTGTGTGTGTGTCCAAATTGTCTGTGCACACAGAGACACCCGCATGACCAGACCAAGTGTGGCGTAAACTGTACAGCTTGAAGACGGCACTCGTCCGGGAACGGCCGGAGGTTTAATACGGACTCTTTATTAAACAAGAAATTCGTAAACTGGTGGCGTTTGTCTTGTTCCCTGATTTTTATATTGACGCTGAGAAGAAAAAGAGAAAAGTGAGCACATCATGCACTCTACAGTGAAATCCTGTGTGTGTAAGAAAGATGTTTGTTATTTTTAATGATCCTGCTATAATGCAATCTGCACTACCCGTGTGTATCATTCACACACGCTAAATAGCTGAATATCCTCTGGCACGCCGCCAGTCGCTCCCAGCGCGGTGCTCGGTGTTTTTCCCTCTCCCGTGTGCTATCGCTCCTCTAACAGAGTGCAGCTGAATCAGCAGCATCATACTTCGCTTTATATTCCCCTTTTCCTTTCTTTTTTTATTATTTCTTTTGCTGTGACTTATGAGAGCAGGAGCGCTGATCCAGAACTACAGATCGGCTGCTCGGGCAGTCGTAGGGGTGTTCCTAATAAAGTGGCCGGGCAGCACTTGATATGCGATCATATTTCCATTTTTTTTTTTATAAACAAACCCCAACCCACCGTTTCTCTATGTTGATTAAAATGAAACAGTTGTTTAGACCACGCCTACTTCCTGTTTAAATCAAAATATAGATTGTTCATCTATTCATTCTAATGTTATGTTACATAAATAAAAACATATCAGCCGTTCAGCTGAAAACTGTGAACATGTGCACAGAATCCAAGATGGCTGCCGCGGCCTCGGGCTGTGCGTCCCTTGTGTTGCTTTTTTCCCAAAAGGAGAGATTCTGAACATCAAGTAAACAACCCTGAGGACACTTCTCTCCACTTCTCACTCTCCATCTGTGGTTTTATTGGACATTGTGTTAAAAGAAGCTCTGACATTTGGCTGTACAGGGAGTGGGTGGTGGTGGAGGTGTGCGGGGGGGGTGTGGACGGGGGGCATCTAACATGCCAAGTGTCTGTACTGCATCACCAGGAACCATCTTCACCATGCAACAAAATGGAAAAAGAGCAGTTTCTTTTCATCCTCCTCTGGTTTGTGTTCTACAGAACCCCGGTGGTTCCCCCCGACTCCACCCGTATGGATCTCCACCCGACAAAGCAGAACTCTCAGGCACGACGAAGCATGGAGGTAGATGTTTTCATACAAGCAATGGCTGGTGAACAGTGATCTTCTCCTGTACTGAAATCTTCTTTCATGAACTGCAAACCGTTTCTAATCCCACAAGTTCTTTCCTCTCCTTCGTACTGGATGCTGTGGATATTAAATACCGTGTAGGGAGAGGACAAACCCGACTCTTTTGTTAACTTTGACCTCCCTAAAGACAGACCATTCATTACATTTCTGACCATAGAGAAGAAGAACCTGGACCACCACAACACCAACACTCCATGTCCTGTGCTGCTTCAAATCCACAATCATCACCTGTTCCCAAAACACCAAGAACATCAGGACATCAAAACTACAGACCCGTCACTCAGACCTCTGTGCTAATGGACGTCATTTGAGCTACTTGTGCTGTCCTATCTTAAAGACATGACAGACCCACACATCCAGACCCTCTGCACCACAGGGTCAACAGGTCTGTACAAGACGCTGTAAACACGCCCTTGCGTTTCATTCTTCAGCACCTGAACGCTACGCAAGAATCCTCAGTGTGGACTTTATCTCTGCATCCAACACAATCATCACGGCCCTGCTGGAGCACAGGCTCTCTCAGGTAGGGGGCTCTGATGGACAGGAGGCATCATGCTGAAGCTGGGGAAACGACCTGAAAGTAGATGTTTGAAAGAACCCACCACATTTTACCCCATCACCCTGTGCTGCACACAAGTAGGTACGGTACTTACGAGTCCGTCCTATTCCGGGGCACCATCATCACCCAGTGGGAATTAAATAAAAATCTAAATGGGAAAAGTGCTCCTGCACTGGTTAGTAAAGGAAAAACCGCAACATCTGGCATGTTTTATTAGACTTTTATTGTATAAATGACAGCAGAAAAGTCTCATACATGGCGAGCCAAAAGCAAACATTTCAAAAATAATTGCGAGTTTACCCTGCTGTCTAACGGGTCGTTTCTGACCTGGACCGAGACGGCGGTCAGTCCTGTTTAGGTGACTTCAGGTTGACACGGTTCACATCATTCTTCTGCTACATCAGACCAGCATCAGAGCTTTGATTGTGAGGCCATATTAAAGATGGATTAGTGTGACCTTTAATGATATTTCGAAGTGATTTGACTCGGATAACATATATCCATAATATCATCCAGTTCACACCGATATAGCCTGGATGTGTTCATCAGAGCACAGATGTACTACAACAACAAAGCTCGAAGGTTTGTTCTTACATCACCATGAACTTTAACCTCGGGTGGAGAATAATTACTTGTAAGACAAGAGACATTTATAATAGATTGAAATTATAATCTATATATATATATATAATCCTTTTCAGATTAAACAAATCCAGCTTGAAAATACAGGAGAAGAATAAATATATACAAGGACAGCCTTTATAAGAAAGAAAGAAAAAAGACACTGATGTAAGATTTAGAAGCCGTACGTGGAGAAATCTTTCAAACATGATGAGATGAGTAAGACCCTGAAACCAAACATTCCCCTTTATTTGATCAACTTCAGGCATGAATGCCAATAGGTCGAGGAAAAAAATGTGATTATATAATAGGCCACGCCCCCTGACATGCAGTTGCAAGAAGATGAGCCTTCAGCAGTAATTAGGGGTCCAAGCACCAAGGCTATGGAACTGTATAGTTTCAATATGCCTTTCTCCTTAATATGATGATGTGAATTCTGTCTTTTTCATGCAACTATGTAATTTAATGCAACAGATTTGAAAGCACTCATCTTACACTGAAAATTTAAATAAAATGTTAGTTGCAATTTGATTAATTATAATCACAAAATTGCATCAGATGCTTGCGAATCAGAAACCGTTGCTTGCGAGTTACTTTGAATGCAATGGGCGGAGTCTACACTGATGGAGGAGAGGTTAGCGACAAGGAGTTGATATGGGCTACGATCGGTTTAAAAATCACAGACGGTGAAAGACACATGTACAGTGGAACCTCAGATTGCGAGTAACGTGGTTTACGAGTGTTCCGCAAACCGAGCAAAATTTTTTAATAAATTTGTAATTGGAAACCGAGCAAGTATTAGTTTACGAGTGCCGAGTATCATGTATCACGCATGCGACTCTTATTTTGACACCGAGTGGCAAGTGATCACAACTGAGCCAATGATTTTTCTCTCTCTTGCCCTATGGAATTGTGGGTAATCGTCTCCCCTGCTCCCCTGGGTCTTAGTGCTCGTCTCTTACTGGTATAATCAACGTCTCCCTCTCCGTTTCATCGTGTCTCATATGTGTGCGCGTAACTTGACACGCACACACACACACACACACACACTCTCTTCACACAGAAAACTCAGCTTTGTCGGGATTCTTTTCAAACTTAAGGTGCTGGTTCATTTGTTTTATTTTTTTACTTTACAGCAGTGATGTCTTTAGTATGCGCTCACGCGAGTGTCATTAGACAGATTTTTTTTTTCCCCGTTAAAACAGTGTTTCCGTTGTGTGTGTGTTTGTTGTGAAACTTAAAAAGTGAGGTGGGGGGAGGGAGGCGGAGTTTTACTGTGTAAGACGAGGCGAGGGGAAATTCTACACACACACACACAAATACACGGCGCCTGCCCGCACAAACGGAAACACTTATCTGTCGGGATTTCTTTTTTTTTTTTTAAGGTAAAGTGCAGGTTAATTTGTTTTATTTTTACTTTATATATTCTATCAATCATTTTTATGTATTTATTTTTTTGGGCTGTGGAATGAATAATTAGAGTTTTCATTATTTCTTATGGAAAATTTGATTTGGTTTACGAGTGTTTTGGAATATGAGCCCGCTTCCGGAATGAATTATGCTCGTAATCCAAGGTTCCACTGTATGTTGATTTATAATGTAGTTTGGCACAGATCTGAATGTCTTTGTTAGCTAGCTAATAATACCATGCGTTCTTCACCATCGCGGACTAATTATATTAGCCTGTATCGATATGTTATGCTACGCATCATGCCCATGAAGCCAACCTCTCTCCCATCAGCATAGACCCCACCCAGTACATTCAACATCACTTGCAACCAAAGGGTTCTGATTGGCAAGCATCTCATGAAAATCATGACCAAAAGTACCAACATATATTCAACTGCAACTTATACGTGTGGTCTCAAATCTGTTTCATTTGTTGCATTAACAAGATGCAGAATTCACTTCTTAGATGGGCTAGATAAGGCAAATGGTGGCGCTATAGAACAGTTTTTCTCTCTTAACCTTTCAGTCACAAGTTATACCGCAGAAACTTTCCTGCCATCTCACAACAGAGTTTCTGTGAACTAGTCCTATGACTTTTGTTGCAGTTTTACAAGACTTAAAATCCTTGGTTAAGTCTGAACCTCAGCAGTTATCTCGGGAAATGTAAGTCTGATCAAGCTGGAATTTGGTAGACTCCATTGTTTTCATGCTGACTTGATTATCCAAAAGCCTCGTTGTCGTCGGCCAATCAGAATCCAGCAGGCATTAGAAGGGGTTAATGACCCTGAAGAATCTTGGTGCTTGGACCCTGAAGAATCTTTAGGAGACTTTCTTGAATTAAAAAACAAAAAAAGCTCATATGTGAAATTGCTTCAAACTTTGAACAGAATTTCTGAGCAGAGGTTTTAAAGGGCTGTGCTGTAGGACATCAACACACTGCAGATGGTTCTTCGACATGTCTCTATGATTCCTTGCCCTTGTGAGACTTAATTGGTGGACAAATCAAGCATCACGCATTGATTTCTCTGTAAATGAAGCAACTGTTGAGTGTAGGGTGCTAAATTCTGCAGCTCTAACTGCGCTCAGGCTTAAATCAAACCTTCTCGCTACAGTCTAACCAGCTACAAAATCTGGAAATGTGGCTTAAAACAGCTGGGCTATAAAATCCTGCGGCGTGTCTCCACCGTGACGTGTAGGCAGTAAATAAATGACAGCATGTCTGTTGACACTTCCTGAGGACTGGCAAAGTTTTGACATTCGCACGAGTAACTCCATTTTTGGACCTTTTGTTTTTGGGGGGAAAATGACAAAAGATTTCGAGAGCCTTTGAGGCAGAGAGGAACGGGACGGGACGGCATGAGGACGAGATCCGAAACAGCGACAGCATGGCAGGAATGGACGGAGGAGTGGAGAAGAGGGACAGCGTCTGCGCGAAGCGGATGTCTTCAGAAGTGAAACAACAATACAAGCACTAGCCTTTTCTTCATTTTTGTGCTTTATCCTAAGCTATATACATTACTTTCGGCTCGTAAATAAGCATTATTCGGACTGAGAAACAGGATTATTGCCCGTTTAAGGCAATTACCTTTAGGAGCTAAGCTCGTAAGATTTACAGTATAAGCACTCAAGACATGGCACAGATATTTACACCGCTCTCTGATCTCTTTGTCTGGAATTGAAACTGTATGAGTGTAACAATGACCTCTGGACCTCTAATGTTCACTTAGATGTGACAATATCAGAAAATACCATTATGAGAAGAGATTCTAATTAGGCTTGTGCGACACAACCGTTTAGTCGTCGCCACACAACGTCCACAACAGTTTATTCTGTTTATATTATGTACGACTTCCTGCTGTAATGGACACCAGAATCTGCAGTTATTTTCTCCGCAATCAACCAGATGAGAAGCGCATAAACGTGTTCATCTGGAAATACTTGCAAAGGTGTTTCAAACTCCGTAAGATTAAACCAACCTGCCGGGAAGCCCCGTCCCTTTTCCTCATCTCCCATGTCCTCAGGGCTCTCGGGACGCACCACACGACCTCGCTTTCTGCACAGCTAAACGGAAGACGTTTTAGCGTTTGGGTTCAGTAATATAAAATAACGTTTATCAATCTATTATTCTTAAGGCCGAAATAATAGAAACTATTGTTCGTCGGGACAAGGTTGTTTTTAAAAGTTAGAATGACGTTGGTATAACTCGGAATGAACGACCTGACAAAACTGAACAAAACTGTTGGAAAAACCAGTAACTGTAACCTTTATTTATTATGGAGCGTTCATGCTACTAGCCTCAGCAGTGTCGTCCCCAAATAGTCCAGTTGTAAACACACTCTTACTGCAGTGATGGAGTTCGAGTCCCGCTCAGGCCGCCGGTCTGCTGTTAAAATCGTCTTAAAGTCGTTTTCGTCACATTGTGTTTGGGGCGTTTGTTCAGTGTTATCCATCATCATGTATTTGTTGTTGTTCTGAGGTCATTTCATCAAAGTCATGCTAACTTTTTCAAACAACCAAAGACCAACGCTGTCCCAGCAACGTCGCCATAAAGCAGTTACAATTTTAAGTTAAATTATTTTAAGTTTTGTAGTTGCACAAGCCTAATTATATTATTTATTGAAATAAAATTTTGCTGTAATGTAGACCTCAGTACTTAGGACAGACCACGGCTATTGCTACTATTGCTTCCATCTGAGCAAAAAAAAAAAAAAAAAAGAAGAAGAAGAAGGTATTAACTGAAGATATTACTGTTCTGAGGATTGATGGTATCTCGGGAGAACGTTTCACAGCTTCACAATTTAAGCCAAGAGATCAGGACGCAAACATCGCGTTTCCTTATCGGGTACCGTAGCGCTAGAGATCAAAGTGGAATCCTATGCTTACTTGGCTTTGCCATAAATGTGAAAATCATTACATTCATTGTTCACATTATACAGGTTATTTGAGAGTTCTTAGAGTAGTCAGTAATAAAATAACACCTTTGATGCTCGTCTCCGAGCAACCAGGTGCACTCTGTTTGACTTAAATAATAATCTGCTGCTTGTAAAGTACAGTCATGGACACTGAGTTATACTCTAGTGGTAGAGTGTCCATGAGGGAGGCCGATATTGCTTGGAGTGCTGTTGGCATATGGGTTAAAAGGATGGTACGGCGACTGGATCCCCGAGAGAGAATTGGGGATCATGGTGATGGTGTTTGTCGTCATGATCGGGAAGTCGTCCGGGGAGCGGCGTAAAGTCAGGGCGTAGTCCGGGGGACAAGTGAGCCGCAGCATGTCGTGCCCTTGCAGGGGCTCACAATCATGATCGTGGTCGTGATCTAGTTGCTTCATCTGCAGGGACATTAGATCCTCGCTTGGAACCCTTGGCACATCATTAGCAAGGTTCCTTGGTGGACTCGGACGCCGAGTGGACTCAAATCGATGCTTGTCCTTCTTGTAGTAGAGGGCTGCGAACGCTAGGATGTTTAGAAAGAGCAAGGACGCTCCGACGGCGATGGTGACGCTCAGTTCGGTGGAATAGTCTCGAGCTTCTATGGTTACGGAGTTGTCCTCATGCTTTAAATTGTTCTGCTGGTCTGTGGACTGCTTGTTGTTAGGTGATGGAACCGAGGGATGCCGCGTGGTAGACGGCCAAAGCTTGGTGGATAAGCGCTTGGTGTATGAGAAAGGCGTCGTATCTTGAGGAGGGATCTTGGTGGTCGACGAGACATAGGGGAAAAGTTCATTGATGTTGTGCAAATGCGGCACCAGCTCCAGCCAGAAAGCAACCTTCGTGGCCCTGTAGTGGTCCCGGACACGTGGCTTGAGACCAATGTGAAGATACAGCTGGTCCTTGGGATTGTATTTGGACCAGGCCACTTCTTCAAAGCGATTAGGTTTGGTGTGAATGAATTTTGTATCCTGGGGAACCGGTTGGTTAGGGTCTCTGAAAAGCACAACAAAAACGTCTTAAGCTTGATTCGTTAAACGTGATGGGAAAATGTTTATATGCATTCCAATGCTTCGAGAAAAAATTAATGGTTTCATATCCTCTACCATCAGTATGGGTCCTCGAAAGGTACAACAAAGATCTTGTAGATGGTATGCCTGAAATGATACAAGCTGAGCATGCAACAGGGTCGGCATTGTGAAATGGAATGATCCGATCATGATATCATGATAAAACAACAAAACAAAAAAAATGCTTCAAGCTGTTGCTGGTATAATCTACTCACCCGGTTTTGGCAAAGTTAGTCCAGTAGGTCATAACCACAGCACTAAGCATTACATCATTCTTAGAGAAGTTGCAGCTGAAGAGATCAGTCGGGCCGATCATCGGGATGCCGAAGACATAGGGAAGCTCGTCTCCATGCGCAGAATCTGCCCAGGCTGGCTTCATTTCGCTCTGGCAGTGGTGGTAGAAGGCATAGAAATACGTAGGTGAGCCGTACTGCGCGTGCAGGTCCGCGGTGGCCACGGCCGGCGCCACCCACTGGTGATCCGTAAAAAGCGCGACCAACGTTTTACGCCTCGTCTCTGGGTTTTCCTTATCTGCCCAGTCCGTGTACATGAACTTTATTGTCTCCCGCAGGGTATCCTTCCCTTCCGGATATCCGTACAAGTTATCGACAAAATCTGACACGGCGAATTCAAAGTCATTTCCAGCAACACCGTCCTCACTGTCCACGATACCGTCCACGAATTTATAGCCCTCGCCCTGGTTTACCCCGAGCATGATGTCGTAATTCAGAAACTCGCCTTGCTCCATCAGGATCTGTGGGTCATCTGGCACAACATCTCCATCAATTACGGGCCCAAAAGCAATGTGGTACTTGGCAGGAGTTATGTTCTGCTCGATGAGCTCTTTGTAGTTCTTATTCTGGAGGCACTGGATCATTTCCATGGAGTCGTCCTCGTTGCACCCGACCTTCTCGGCCAGCATCCGCGTGTATTTGGCCGGCTGGTAGTTAACGGCCCAGCTAGACAGAGCTGTACCGCTCTGGATGATTGCTTTCTGGAACAGATCTGGAGAAAACGATCACCAGAATGGTATTTAGTACTACATCTGTACACGTAAAGGATATATTTAGGAAAGACACAGTGCTGTATATGAGAAGTTGACATTTCTGGGAGAGAATGAGTACGTAACCTACCTTCTGAATAGTGCGACAAAGTCAACAGACTGACACATGACGCTCCAGCTCCAGACCCGAATATTGTCACTCTTCGAGGATCTCCATTAAAAGCCTGGATGTTCTCTTTCACCCATCTGAGAGCCTGAATCTGGTCCAAGAGCCCATAATTCCCCTTGGCAGCTTGATCGCCTGTGCTCAAGAACCCTAAAGAATTGCACCAGAGTTTATTTGACATGAAATTGGCTAAGATTACGATAATCATACAAAATGTCTTGCAAAGGCAAACAAGGACTGATTTCCAGTGCTCAGTGTTTATTAATCTGTTGGTGCATAAACAGTCACAATTACTGGCCCCCTTCATGAGTTTATGATTTATAAATAATAAAAATAATAGTATAAAATAATGAAAATACATCATTGACAAAGTATCTACAGGGACTTAATGTTCCCGAAAATGGAAAAGATCTCTGATTTCAAGGACCATTCTGAAGATAGACACCTGTGTCGAAAAAAAAAAAAAAAAAAACTCGGCTGCCGAGCGGACTTTAAAAATAGCAGCCGCCAACAGCGCAGTCAGACAGAGGGACTGACAAAAGGGCATCGCAGGAACGGGATCTGAGACTTGAGCATGCAACCAGCTCAGGCTACAGTGTGCGCGTCACACAGGACCAAAAAAAAAGACTCCCAGGATGAACGAGCATGGAATCCTTAACTCATTAAATGTGTTTTTATCTGCCTCCGCGTACAGACGGATGAGGATGTACACCTCTACTGACGGCTCAGGAGGTATAGATTTTTCTCAACCATACACTTGAGGCACTTACGGTGCATGTATTTATCCTACACACGTATTTATCCTACATAGGGCTGAAACGATTCCTCGAGTAACTCGATTACAAAAAATGATCGAGGCAGCTGTGTACTGATGTGAGGGAGCGCTCTGGTGGGGCTGCAATATGGAAGGGAGCGATAAAAATATATTCAAACTTATTTTAAACTGTGCCTTAGTTTTTTTGATACTTAAAGTCATTTGAAATAACTTTTTTTAGTTTTTGCATCTGAGAAAAGGCTTTAAAATGAGAATGTATGGCTGTAATGCACTTAATTCATCTCAGTCTACTTTAAGCTCTTCCTTGTGCTGTGAATAATGACGTTGTTTATTTCTATTTTTATTTATTTTTAATTTTTTTGGATTTTCTCCCCTAATTTAGTCGTGTCCAATTCCTCCCCGTCACTAGGGGGCTCCCACATTAAGGCTACTACTACCACTCAGCCGGGAGGGCCGAAGACTGTCATGTGTTTCCTCCGAACCAAGTGACGCCGGCCAACCGCATCTTTTCGAACTGCTCGATCGCGCAGTAACACACTCGGAGGACAGCGCTAGCCGCTCCTTCCGCTCGCGCGAGCTCACAGACGCCCCTGACTGGCTGTAGAGCCGCGATTAATGCACTAAGTACCTCTCATCCCTCCCCTCTGAGAGAGCTCGGCCAATCAGCTCTCTCTAGACCTCCGGCTGCGAGACGTGACAGCACCACCCGGGATTCGAACTAGCGATCTCCGGATGATGGGGCGAGCGCTTTAACCACTTGTTGTTTATTTCTGACAAAATGCTGCATGCATTTAAAGAACAAAAGTAGATTTTTCTAAAAATTTTTTTTTTTTTTTTACTCGATTACTCGATACAATTTTTTTGGTACAATACTCGATTACTAAAACATTCCATAGCTACAGCCCTACTCCTACACGCGTATTTCTAGCTTCGGCATGAGCTCAGCCGTCAGCACACCTCAGGGTTGGTTTCTGTCTGTTACTAAAAATAAGAATAATTTGCTATTTGCATTTTCATTTCTGTCTTGTCAGTCTCAGAGGTTTTTAGGGCGTGTTAGATTTACAATCAGCACTTGAAGACATGCTGGTGTAGGAAAACAATCAGGGTCATAGTTCACATCCCACTATGCCACGTGACAGCAACACGTCAAGGGTTTTACCCCACACGCAATGTCCTTCTCTCGTCCAATGTCCTGTCCAGTTCTCCGTCTATGAATTTCATGTGCAAAGCCTTATGGGAGTGGGCGTGTCTCAGTGCTCGCAGAACTGAACCGCATGTGATATTAGTGCACTTTCACAATCGAGTTGAAGTAAATGAGAGCAGTATTTAACAGTGACCCGACACCGGTACCGTACCCGTGCATCCATGAATCAGACGTTCTACCATTTGGATCACAAAGTGCAGTCTCGTGACCCAAAGGTCTAACCGGAGCACGTCTAAAAGCTTGTCTAAAGATGTCACTCCTTATCACAATCAATGATTTTCACTTATCAAATCTTCACTTGTGTATCAATAGAGTTGTAAAGCTTTTGGTGAAGTGTGGCGGAACGTTCAGCCCAAAACACACGGTGTTCTTTAAGCCGAGGCCCCGAATGTCTCGCTGCTGCCGCGAATAACCTCCGGTGCTGTTCATTTGCATGCTGATGAATTCATTAGTCAATGTTCATTCTGGCTAATGGCTGCTGCAGTTGATAAATGTCCCTGTTTTAAATGGGTCAGATGTGACCGCGTGATCGATTATACCTGCGAAGAGCAGAAGGCATTTCTCTCTAAAGCTCCGAGACAGAAGCGCATTTACACTTTACACGAGCTGCACTGTAACAAGAAGGATTTACTGCGTTCAGTAACATAGTACAATAATGAATGAATCCATGAGTAAACATAAAAGTGATGACACACACACACAGACACACACACACACACACACACACACACGCAGGGCTTAATGTGTTCATAAGCATGAGTTGAATGCTCCAGCGGTCTCACACACACACACACACACACACACACACACTGGGTTTAGCGGCTCTGATGGTAACTGATATGCTATATATGATTATTATGTTGTTTTAAAAAAAAAAAAGTTATTTCAATATTCACTTGTGAACTTTATAAGTGTTTTAAATTATGAGGCCAGTTTTAATTTATTAAATATAAGATTATCAATATTAATGTGGCATCGTTTCATTAATTCATTTTAAAATTGTACATCCTGAAATTGTCTCTCGTTGCGTGCTCTATCTTTGCTCAGCGTCATGACGCGCTGGATCAGGTGCTATTTTTCTAAGCAGTGCAGCAAACGAGGGTTGAAGCCGTTTACTTTAACCAAATCAGATTCTGCCATCACGATGCAGCGACATATAACTGTATAACTGTACAGCTGTGCATTATGGGTATTTGACTCGATTGGGGTTTTGCACGTTCTGACTTTCAATCATATTCAGTTCGACTGCACTGATTTTGAGCTGTATGAAAAGTATTAAAACTTCGAACAGTATCGAGTAAACACGCTGACTCTCTGTGGTTTTGTGTTGCTGAGTGTTTAAATGTCGCGTCTCGTACCAAGCCGTAATCTCTATCGCCTGAAGATCTTCTGCTCCACTCTCCAGTCCAGCAGGTGGCAGTAATGCTCCTACCACACATGCGCTCAAAAGCTGTCATAAAATATAGAAGATGGAAGCGGTTTGGATTTTCTGCGGTGTTGTTTGTTTTTAAGGGATTCGTCAGCTTTGGATCATTTAACACTTCATGTCGTTTTAAAACAACTGATTCTATTAACTGAATAAATTGTAATCGCGCCGCTCTAATAGATTTATTTCAGTCCTAAACATTTCAGTGTTCGATGTACAACACATTCTGCACCCTCTCGTTCCTTTACATTACATTACACTCGACACGCGACAGGAAAGAATCAAAACACTCGTGTCCTTATTTTGTATTCCAGAAACGCTTTAATTAGCCGCGCTGCTTGTGTACACAATGTGTTGTTTGTTCGTTTTATAACGCAGTGAAAAGTCTCCGTCTGTGTTTCAGTGAATAATGTAACCTGGATCACCACGTAACATAATTGATAAAAAAAAAAACACAGCAGATCCCTGTGTGGTTTGTGTGGAGAGGTTGTGCGTTCGCGCTTCCAGACGAGTGTGAATGCAGTGACCTTCACCCGCCCACGCTTAAATCACACGCCTTTTGATAAAGGTTAATTGAAGTCCCTCTTTTTTGTGATACAGAAGTTTCACCCTGACATTTTTTTGCTTTTCCCAGGGTCATCAGCATACTTCACTTGTATTTATTTCATTATTTTCTGGAGTCCTTTTTTTGTGGCAATGAGCCTCGGGTGCAGGTGTGCACCTTTATAACCTTTATACTATATATATATATATACATATACATCAATATTTTGTACATATACAGTATGTATACTAGAGAACTAGAGAACAAAGGGGTTCCTTCAGCTCACTGTCTTTCCTCTAGACATCCATCAGACCTGCCCATGCCACGCCCCCTGCTGTCTGCCTGCTGTAACTCCTCATTAGCCGGCCGCCGTCACAACCGTCTGGGGTGGGAGATGTACAGGTCTGGTTAGCACGGTGGCTCTGTAAGTGCACGCTGGCGCGTTCTGTATTTGTTCTACTTACCCCGGGCTGTTTGTGAAGCTTTCCTGGTGTGAGATTAATATCCCTCCCCCCTTCATCATCAGCTCATCAACACAGTACAGATCAGATTAGCGGCGAGGGGAGGGGCTTTATTCTGTCTCATCCTTTACTTCAACGTTTATTGATTTATTTCCTCCTTAATTTAGTGGTATCCAATTCCACCCGTCACTAGGGGGCTCCCACATTAAGGCTACTCCGACCAGGCCGAAGACTACCCCGTGTTTTCTCCGAACCGCGTGACGCTAGCCGCCCACATCTTTTGCAACCGCTCGCTCACACACTGTTGGTGGCGGTGTAACACACTCGGGGGATGGCGCGATCGCTCCTTGGGCGAGCTCACAGACGCCCGCGATTGGCTGTAGAGCCGTGATTGATGTGAGAACACTTTACCACTGCTCCACTAGGGGGCCCTTACTTCAATGTTTTTTCTCCGAGCTAGCTTCGCGCCTGTGAAACACAAAGTTCTGGCACAAACTAAGGTTCTTTCTAGCTCAGAGGACTGACCGGTGCGTGACCGTCCATGACTTCTTCAACTCTTCAATCTGTTCATGCCTCATGATAAGCAGCTCACGGGACCCCAGTGTCCACTGAAGACTAGAGCTGAGACATGACCGTCCCTGCCTAACCCAAATGGTGCGTCTGCTGAGACTCTGGTTTATCTGACAGCGACACTGTGCCAGACATAAGGGGAAACTCGGTTCCTCTTCCTGATTCACATTTTCCGAGCTTTCTTCACCCTTTAAACATCCTCGGTAAGAAAAAGAAACACATTTCACTGCATTTTAGATTTCCTTGGGCAAGCAGAACAACAATCAATATTGTTTTCAGACCCCAAACGGCTGACATCCCACTTAAAGTATCATCAACAAATGTTCAAACATAAGACTCTAGTTTTTGTGTCGTGGCGCAACATCACAAATGTTTTCTGTCATTTTCATGGTAAGCTAAGAAGCAATTAAAAAGTCATATTACAGTATAGAAAGACACAGAAGATTTTTTTCCACATCATACCTCAACCAAATGGTAGAGATGGCTGGATCAAGGTTAAATCTGACAGTTTTTTAATAAGTTCCCATTTGCCCTACCAAAAAGTTCAGCAGAGCATTAAAGGGTGAAGTCAATTCTGTTTTAAGGACGTCTCAGCCCTTTTATGTTAAGAAATATCCCAAGAAAAGTCCTGATATTTAACCATATCCTCATGGCGTCCAGCTGACGTCACTAGCGCTTTGTGAAGTTTGACATGCTGTATTTCACATCAGTGTTTAATCAGCACAATACACTGTTTGACACTTTTGATATCTAGACACTCCAACATCCATATGAGCTGCTCTTTAAAAGGTTCAGGTGATCAGTGTACTTTAAATGAAAACAAACGAGGCTCTCAAGTCACTTCCAAGCTACAACTTATTGCAAATGCTGACTGCAGTGTGGCTTTATCGCCTCGATTCTACACCAGATCCGCCGAGCTATTTAGTTCCTCTAGTGGACGTTTCTTTAAAGGACTTGTGTAGTTCATCAGGTCGAGGTCAGGCTCTGGTGTGGCCTTTTAAATTCCTCTCAGTCTCAGACGCTCCACCTTGGGTACACTTAGTGTCACAGCGCTTGTGCCTCATTAATCCACGGCTCGTCAGGTTGAGGCATTGGATGGGCTTTGTATTTAAAAAGAGCGCCTAAACCTGCTGCCCCGGCCAACATGGGAACAGAGTGCTCTACCGCTCCCCTTCCAGTCCCTGTCCCACTACCTGATTATTCCCATCACTATCATTTTCCCCAGTTTGTCCTGAACCACGTGTAAATTTGTGCTCTGGCAAGAAATAAGAGACTCGACGTGGAGATCTGAGCAGCTGTGAAGGGGAGAAGTCTCGTCTAACGATGAGATGATTAGACATTGTCTTCAAGTGGGAACGGAGTGGGACTTGACATTTATTAGCCCACTTTTTTGGCTTCACCGTCTCTGCTGCTTGAGCTGAGGAGGCTGGTTAGTCCATGCATTTCCATTTGCCGAATCTTAAAGTCGTCTTCTCGGTCTTGCTGTGTAACCATGAAGGATGATTTGTAAATAATTGCAAGCTGGTTAAGGAGCTAAAGCTAGGTCTGGTTGAGAATGGACTCGCGCTCCATGGGGACTCCGTGCTCCGGTTCCTGAACAGCTCCGGGGTTTCTGCACCAGTGGAACAAGCTTTTTATTTAAGGGTCATGTCTTTGGTACAGGCTAGCTTTCCGCTCAGCTTTTAATTGGATTTACTCATAGCTTTATTAGCTCACTGCTCAGTGAGAACTAGAGAGAAAGTTCACAGAAATATACGGCAGGGCTGAGGGGCGGCGCGTCAGTAATTACCCCTCTAGCTCACCCCCAAACACATTTCTGCTATGACAATCTAACCCTCTGCTCTGAAACTCTCACATGGATAAGCAGGTGCAGCTCTGTTTCAGCAGAGACACGAGCCAACTGCACCGCACTGTAAACTAATGTGGCAGCGGACCATCCATCAGCCGGCATCGGGGAGGCGCTTGGCCCACATACAGCCTTTAAAGCACCGGCGCCTCTCTGAGGACACGAGTCCTGCGATGGTTGTTGCTTCGGCTCTCTTTTCTGTCTCGTTTCTGTCGGGCTGTAAACTCTAAAGCCTTAATCTGGTTTACAAACTTTCATACACACCTATGGAATAAAGCAAAGTGATTGGGGTCAAGCCTAATAAAAATGTCTATAAAGTGTCAAGTAGTGAATAAGCGCTTCAGAACGTCTTAAACAGATCAACAATCATCATCATCATCATCATCACATTATACGCAGGAAACGTTACTCCTGTTCCGACTGGATGATGGAGACCTTTTTCCTGAACAGCAGACTCACGATACTGAGATCCACGATGAAGTATAAAGTACTGAGATATGCCGTAAACACACACACACACACACACACACACACACACACACTCTTGCTGGTAGAGTATTCTCAGTTGTACTGGTACCCGCTAACTCCACTCCAGTGCAATAAGACCCCCTGAATGAGCTACAGCTACACGCTACATCTAAAACCACTCACTTCACCTCCAGTATGATGGTTTCTTGACGTCTGACGTTTCGAATGGTTCAGCGGACTCAGAAACAAACAAACACAGGTGTCTTATAAATAGTGTTTGTCCCAGACGGCGTCCCAGTGCAGCCAGACGCTCAGCCTGAACAGTTCTTTAAACATTTAAACACAGGTTTGTTCACTAAGTGAGGCTCTTTGGTACAACACCTGGTCATCCTCACCCGTGGGTGAACCTCTGAAGATGATCTGATCACCTAAAGAAACACGGCATCCACTGGCCAATCAGCAGTCAGCAGGCATTTAACTGATTATCCCAATGTCCAGGTATCATCTCTACACCCTATGACTGTTAACTTCACCTCACCTGACTGTTGGGGAATTCATTCTGCTGCTGATTCTACCCCAAGGTGAGCCCAGGGACGCCTCAGGCTCGCTAGCAGGGGGTTTGTCCAGCGTCTACAGGAAATGACTGGCTAGGAATTGAACTGAAAATACAGTCAGCAATACTGCTGCATGCTTCTCTGTTTTTCTGTTAGTGCGGTACATCGAGGGGCAAAAACAGGCATTGTTCCTATTTTTACTATTAAACAAATAACTGTCAGTTCTTTTGCCATGTAACTTCAGCAGGAGATGCAGTGATCCCCGTCATGCTTTTTCTGATCACACTTCTTCATGCAGGTGCAGGTTTAGGACGGTCATTACACATTTTAATAACGGTTGGACGGCTGAAGTCCTCACCTAACACTCCCAGTCTGTAGTTGACGGTGACGACGATGACATCGCCGTAGCTAGCGAGGACGCTTCCGTCGATCACGTTTGCCGTCCCTTCGACATAAGAGCCGCCGTGGATGTACACCATCACCGGCTTCAGCACGTCCTCGTCGTCACCACTTACATCTGCAACCACCAAATATCAACGCACAAATATTTCAAAGATATTACCGAGATCACAAAGTTTTGCCAAGAAATACAGACAGACAAATGTAATCATTTTTGTAAGGAAAATGCATTTGTGCTAAAAAATCTGTGTCTGACCCAGGAGATAAAGTGAAAATCAGATCGGATCATATAGCACCATTTGTCATCTTATCGCTTCTTCTCTCCTGATCCATACTTAGTTTTTTGTAAATATTCATACACATTTATATTTTCTACCAGATAAAAAGAAACACATTTGCTAAATACAATTTCACGCTTTTATGTTTTCGTGTCTGCAACTTCAAAATTTTAAATTTAAATCTTTTAATGATCTTAACTGTCATTCAGATGAAACTCGGCCAATTTAGATTTCACATGATGAAAAGACACAAACCTGAAAAGTGTATTATTCTAAAATGCCAAGTTGTTAAGATATTGCAACATGAATGTGACATTCATACGGACACTACAGATTTCTTCGGGAGAACAAAAAGCTTAATTTTGCATAAAATGCTTTAATTTAAACAAAGATTTTTATCTATGCTTCTAGAAGTTTACACCATTTTTTTGTATCAATACTCATAAAGAAATATGAATAATTTGTAGTATAAATGATTACTGTTTGAAGCGAGACAGTATAACACTGAGAAATGGCCGTTGCTAGACTCGTATAAAATGATCTCTCAGAAACGGCTGAAGTTAGAAACTTGTGATTTTTAGGGAGGTGAGATCGGTCACTTCCATGTTGTATAAACTTTAGAAGTAGCTTCTTCAGCACACACACACACACACACACACACACACACACTTTCTGTATTATATGTATAACATTAAAAACTCAAATCTGTGTTTATGACAGGGTGACTGGGGGACGCCTGGTATTAGCATGTTTAGGGATTAGCAGAAAACAAGACGCGGACGGAAAAACAACTTTAGGTGCCTCGTTAACCAGAAGGTGAAATTCAGACCTGCTTTTTCTCGCCTCTGTCTGAATTTTATCGACGCTTTTCTTCATAAGACATTTATATCCACAGACGTTTTGACAGATCTTATAAAAATAGACCGTCCTGCAGATTGGATTTGAATTCCCGGTGCTGGACTTCAGATTTCTTTCATGAAAAACTCAGCTGTTACTGACTACAGACACCTTTAGCTCGCTGTACGGTAATCTTTTTGTACATTCTCTATCCCAAAGCACGGCTGAGCTCACACCGCGGCGTGTGTCGGTCCTTAACGATCCGCTAAGTAGATGAAGAAAATCCGCATGCTGGAAGTTTTCAGGAGAGTGAGTTTGTACATGAGAATAACGGTGTTAATGCGTTAGGAACAGGTGCTGTTTTTAGGTTGACTTTCAATTGGAAAGCTGGCTAATGTTTAGCTGTTACTGTTGGTTTGAAGGTTTGAGCAGCGTAATGGAATTAGCCACAATGATTTCTGCTCAGCAAACTAATACCGCGGCTACTGTTAATAATTCCACTACTAGTTTTCCTACTAGACCTACTTCTACTACAACTACCACACAGTATCAGTAGTACCGCTACGGCTACTAGGAGCGTTTCAGTCATGTGTCACAAATCCTTTGTGCTGTAAATCATGTATCGCCGTACCGGCTCCAAAATCAGATTTTTAACATTAATTTGTTTGCATTTGCGGTGGGAGTGAAGTTAGTTTAGAAAAAACAGTGTCTAGTGAATGACAGAACCAGAGACACGCCCTCCTCGCTTTAGCTTTAACGTTCAATTTTAAGAAGTCAAACATTTCTTCTTTTGTATTTGAAATAATTTTGTACTTTTTAAATTCACAAAGCTTTAGCGTTATACATCACCTTTTCACATACATGGTTCAAGGTTTTAATAATTGTAAAAAAAAATCTAAATAATATGTTATTAAATAATATTTATTTGATTTAAATTGCAAATCTGTAAAAATCACGATTTTATAAATATCCCGATTCGATATCTATAAATCCGTGATTTTAACAGATTCGCAATTCAAATCGAATCAGCACCGAGGCATCATGACTGCATCGTATCATGTGGCCCCTGGAGGTCCCTGTCAGTACTACTACTACTACTAATAATCTACCTACTGGGCGTGTCTGTACACTGAATATATTTATGAAATAATCATTTCTGGGGACTTAAGATAAGTAATAAAACACGTCAAGATGGTTTTTGTGGTTTTCACAGGGTGTATCTGGCCGAGCTTGAGGTAACATATAGGATTCGTTTCGCTGCAGTCGACACACGGGAAGAGAAGATATGCTAATTAAAAATTTTAATGGAAACCACTCTTATATATAAAAATCAACCTTGAAAAAGTCTTTAGGTCATCTCAAAATTCAAAAGAGGGCGCTGTAGATTTTAAATACAAACTTATGAGTGTGCAATTAAATTCCACACAAACAAAGTCGCAGAACAATAATCATAATAATAATAATTATAACAACTGTAGTGCCCTCAGAGGTAACGCAGCGTAATGTAACGCCCCCTGTAGGAGATCATCGGCACCGTCAGAATCATGTAATACCGTGTACTGACTACTAACGAGGTTGCTTATATTTTCAAACTGCCTTTGGAGCAGAAACGAGTGTAGCATCAGACAAATCGTGTATTTAAGCAGACTGTCTGCCGCTAGAGACAGAGCAGGGCACAGTTACAACCTCCGGCCACTGGACTTGGCGCTCACAGATGGTGTTTATGTGCTATAAGTCTCCGCCGTAATGCTAACACAGAGCCATGGCTAGGGCTAGTTCTCCTGCCCACATGAGTCACGCGCTCTCAGAGCGTCTGCGCTAACGTGCCGGTCGGTGTTTAACCCACACTTTAACACGACCCTCGGCCTGTAACCTGACAGCTCAGTCCTAATTCATTTCCTTCTGATCTGACTACTGGACCACAAAACCTAATCCCAGTAAGGAACGGAAACTACCAGTAAAGGTCACTATAAATCACTGGAAGGAGCTCACGCCACGGACCGATCCTGTTGGTTCAGGTAATTACACCAAACCGCAGTGATCCAGATTAGAAAGCACAGACCGGCTTTATCTCGTTACACCTGAGATCCTCCAGGAACGTTTATTAAAACTGGATCTGGCTTTAATCCTCATGATTAGTACTCTCGGGGTTCTCGGACCCACTGATGATATTTTAATGGCTCCTAATGTTTAGTAGAGTGAAAAAAGTCTTAAACCTCCACCCCAACCGCCATTTCTGCATAGTTTACTTCAAAGCTTTCTTGCGGAACAGTTCTGCAGGCTTCCTGCAGGTCTTTTCAGTCCGGCCCCTGGACCTGAGCCATATCGAGTGAATATTTTAGTTTGTTAAGCCACACGCTGACCTATGAACCATTCAAGCATAAAAACAGGTGGAAACAGGTACAGATGATGACAGATAATCATCACGGATCATCATCAGGTGGTCATTAGTCTACTGCTGATGCTGAATGCTGAGTTTTAGGAACAGACGCGAGGGGAAACGAGGTCGCTGCTGAGGTTCTTACATAAACAGCCGGTTTTTAAATCGTATCTTTAGGCACTTTTGCAGCCTGTCGCAGTAAAATGTTTCCATTTCTTGTGTGGTTGCATCCTGAACCCCAGCGTTTTATACGAGACTCCCAGTTAGCACATTTCCTTGCTAGCTAACACCTTGCTATGTAATTAGCTGCACTGGTGAACCAGCCTGACAGAGGGGCGCTGCACACATGCCTTCACTTTCCTTCCAGAGATCTTTACGATTCTTCTTCTGCACGAGAGAAACTGAAACGAAAACTCTGGAGCGGTTCTGCTTAGAGCTAGCATCAAAAAAACCTCTGCAATTCGAAGGTAAACTCAACCTGAGGGTGTGTGTGTGTGTGTGTGTGTGTGTGTGATATGTCCACAATTAGCCTGCTGCAGGAATCGTTATCATCCTGACGATCTGAGAGTCCAGTGAGACTCACGTCCTCATGATTAATACTGACCTGAGCAGATTAAATACTACGCTCTGGACTCCTGACTTATTCTAGCTTTCGCTACAGTATGTTTCAGTTCTTCCTGATGGTATGTTTCAAGCACAGTGTCTTTCCTCAGTCTGCATTTTCTATCCCTGACCCAGGACTATCAGGAACTCCCACCTACTTACCCTCTACTTATGAAAGATCTGACAACCTCGGAGGAAGATCTGAAACCGACCAGATTGCCCGCGTCACCCGAGTCTAAGAGTATAAGGAACCTTCAGACTTTACCTTCATCCGTGGGTACGTAGATGTTCAGGTACAGGCAGTCCTCACTCTGGTCCTGTATGTACGTGGCCACCGTGTCCAGATTTGCTGTGAACCAAACAGGCAGCATGTCACTCAACAGGAACCTGTCCTCCAGGAACTGAGGGCAAACAGGGGCAAACTGCGTGGCGTTCCTGATGCCTGACCAGGAACTGGGTGGTTCGGGAGCCTGGAAGCGTCTTTCTCCTGTAGGGGGCATGGCGTAAGGAACGCCCAGATACTGCTCCACAGGGCGCAGGATCTCACTGGGCAACGCCGCCCGGAACCCCCGCAGTTTCCCGTAATTTGTGGTGACCGTGGTGTACTGGACGTGCTGCCCGGTGACCAGTGCCACTCCTGAAGCCAGGATGAAGAGGTTCAGCCAGGACAGACGAGCAGGTGGCCATGACGGTCCCTCAGGGCTCGACATTTTGCTGATATGAAAGAACAGAAATCCGGAAAAAAAGTGACAACTAAATAAAATCGCCTCACTCCAGCTGGGCCGCGTCAGGCTGATAGATGGCGCGCTTGTCGATCGGCCTGGTGCTCTTGTTCCTGCCCATGGCGGGGGGACGTCCGGGATCTGTTTGCCCTTGTTTGGACAGCGAGAGAGATGACGCAGTCAGTCACTTCTCTGGCTTCGTTCCAGGCAGAATGATCATCCTGCAGTTCAGAGCAAAAGAGAGACAGAGAGGGACAGAGAGAGAGACAGAGAGAGGGACAGACAGAGAGACGTAAGAGGAAGCACTTTGAAAGAATTATGTCTACTGTGCTGTGTCGAAACACCATCAGGGTTTTTTCTTAGGAAATGAGGTTTGTGCCGTAAGTCAAGTTGAATGAAACTATAATCCAATAAATAAATAAATAGTATCAGTGTTTTTGTACATTTCCGCTATTGTCTCCCCAATGTGACCTCATATAAGACTAGCCCCTCCCCCAGTCAACTCTTCTGTTCTCCGGATTGGGTATGGTATGAAAATTGCCTTATCTGATAAGCATTAACACACACACACACACACACACACACACACACACAGTGGTTGTTATTTATCCCTAAAATGAGCATCAAAAATTCATTTACAGTTACATTTAAAAGACCCGTATTTTTCTTTGTCTTCACCAAGTTAACACAGGCCTCAGAGCTCCCTCTAAACTGTGTGTGTGTGTGTGTGTGTGTGTGTGTGTGTGTGTGTGTGTGTTAATGCTCATCAAGTAATGGATTTTTCATAACGCACCCGCAGCAGAGGGGCTTTTCTTATATGACGTCACGCTAGGGGGGAAAACATCTGAGTTCTGATACTGGAGACTCCTTCCAAGCAGCACCTTGCAAAAGTATTCGCACCGCTTGACCTTTTCCCCATTTCGTTACGTCACAAACGAACACGTGTTTTATTGCATGTTATGTGATAGAGAGACACAAAGTCATGAAGCGGAAGGAAAAGGATCAATGGCTTTAAAGTTTTTACAAATAAATCTCTGAGAAGTGTGGCGTGCATATGTATTCACCCCCCTGAGTCAGTGCTCTGTAGCGCCACCTCTCTCTGTATTACAGCTGCAGCTCTTTCGCGCGTGTCTCTATCGGATTTGTACATCGTTCAAGTCTCGCGCCACAGACTCTCAGTTGGATTTGGGTCTGGACTTTGACTCTAACACATGAATAAGCTTTGATCTAAACCCTTCCACTGTAGCTCTGGCTGTGTGTCCTGCTGGAAGGTGAAGCTCCGCCCCAGTCTCAAGTCTTCTACAGACTCTAACAGGTTTTCTTCTAACATTGTCCTGTTTTTGTCTCCATCCATCTCCCCATCATCTATGACCAGCTGTCCCTGTCCCTGCTGAAGAAAAGCGTCCCCACAGCATCATGCTGCCACCACCATGTTTCACAGGGTTAGTTTTCCACGTAGCGCTTAGCATTTAAACCAAAAAGTTGCATTTTGGGCTCATCTGACCAGAGCACCTTCTTCCACATGGTTTGTCACAAACTGCAAACGAGACGTCTTATGGCTTTCTTCTCGCCGCTCTTCCATAAAGGCCAGATTTGTGGAGTGCAGACTAACAGTCGTCCTGTGGACAGACCTGAGCTGTGGATCTCTGCAGCTCCTCCAGAGTTCCCATGAGCCTCTTGGCTGCTTCTCTGATTAATGTTCTCCTCGCCCGGCCGGTCAGTTTAGGTGGACGTCAGTGAGATACTTGGGATTTTCTTATTAACCTCAAACCCTGCTTTAAACCTCTACATAACTTTCTCCCTGACCTGTCTGCTGTCTTCCTCGGGCTTCCTGATGCTGTTTGTTTATTAATCTTCTCTAACAAACCTCTGAGGGCTTCACAGAACAGCTGTATATACAGCTGTATACTGAGATTAAATTACACACAGGTCGAACTTATTTACTAATTAGGTGACTTCTGAAGGGAACTGGATCTTTTTGGGGGATCAGTGTAAACGGGGGTGAATAAAAAATGCATGAGACAGACACTTCTCAGATTTTATTTGTTAGTCCAAGGGGTGCGAATACTTATGCAAATATAGGTTAAACATCTCCTTACAGTTACACGTTCTTTGTTTTTTTATTTGTTGAAGAACTACATATCTGTAATCAAGCTTTAATTACACGTTACCATGGAAACGGCGGGCGCGAGTGTATTATCCATTTAATGGTGTAATTGATGGCCGCGTTCCCGGGGCTGCTGTCTGAGAGAATGAATCCACAGCGTGGGGTTTGGGACGCGCACGGAGAAGCGAGTCGACCATCAGGCGGCGGCTCGGCGGCGGTGTGAGGTAATGAGGTAAATGGTGTGTGAACGGGATATCGAGATCATTTTTCTCATCATTACTCAGATTGTCTCAGTTTCAAGTAATCACCAATCAGGAAAAAAATCAAAGTTTAGATTAGTTTTTGATGAATTATACGTTGTAAATGGTTCTCAGAGCGGACTGCGGTGTGTGTCTGTGTGTGTGTGTGTGTGTACACGTGACCTCCGGGACAAAAGGGGTTCATGTTTTTATCACGCCGTCTCTAACGAGGATTGTTTTTTATTTCGTTTTGTGTTGAATTGTTTTTCCAGCAGAGCTCCATCAGCTCCCGCGCACGGGTCAGAACATCACGAGAGCTTTTGGACCTGCTGCTCTCAGACTCCCCGCCGCTGGTTAGTGTTGAGTCAGCTAGCTCCTCCCACCTAGCGAGCACGGCCGATCACAGCACGGTGGCGTCCAGGCCACAGATGGTCGCGGCTCGTGATCTCTGGTGACGGGGCGGCGCTCGGGAGTGCAAAACATATGTTTCTGAAAGAGCTGATGTCACAGCATGACGCCGTGCCTTGTGTGTGTGTGTGTGTGTGTGTGTTATGAATGCATTAGTAATTAGATTTTGCTTGGTTTTGTTATTAATGCCCTGAGAGTACCATGATGCCCTGCTCATAAAGACACACAACATGGTTGAATTTCACTGGAACCTTAAACACGTCCTTTTATGCAGGCAGGTGACTTAAACAAGCAGGTGACAAAAATTTGACCTGATGTACAGTAATAAGAGCCCCTCCCCTCGATTACTGCTTGACTGTGCGGTTCTCTGGGGTGGGGGCGTGGCTCGCGAGTAGCTCATTTACATAAACACTGAAACAGAGAGTTTGAGGTGAGAAATAATGGAGGGGTATTTCAGCAGGGGCATTAACACACACACACACACACCTACAGTAGGGGGAGCTCTGGGGCCTGTGTTAATATGGTAGCTCCACCTCCTCATCAGCCCACACTTATGATGCTCATCGTCTACATGGAAGGGAATTTCAGTTATTTTCCCCAAAACTCTATTGGACAATACTTCTGTGATAAACTGGCTATTAAACTTGCTCCCCCCGGTGGTCTGGCTATGCTACTACATCTAACAAAGGAAGACCGAGTTGTGCGCTCTTCACATTAACACACGTTACTGCTGTTATTAATAAACTACGTGTTTAATATAAAATGTGTTTATCTGTAACGCGCTGTGCAGGTTAGAGGGTTTTTTCAGCCAATGAGCTTGCAGGGGCGTACCTCTCACCGTACTTTTACTCTGCATGTAGCTGGTATGTTCGCGTTGGAATGCGACATTTCACCTTAACGCAAATTATGAAAAAAATAAAATAAAATAAAATAAAAAAAAAACATCATGGTTTATTTCTGAATTTAGTTACATTTAAACCTACTGGGGAAAATCATCTAAAGTGTCTGATTGATTAGCTTTAGCTTTAGCTAGCTACTGTCACATGACCTGATATGTTACTCACTGCCTGCAGTATACTCAGTCATTATAAATGTATTTTAGTTATCTCACTCTGAGGCTCTTAATCGCCCCGTAAACCATTTGGTTTTAGGTCAAATAACTGACGACACACGTCGCGGCTGTGACTAGCTAGCTAGCGCGAGGACACCCAGAGGACACCCAGTTTTGTGAACATGATAATAAAGTGTTTGTGTCTGATGCCGACAGGAGAAGGTAACTGCCTTTGGGGGCGGAGCCACAGTGCAGCGTATGAAAACATGTTCAGTGTGTCTTCTTACAGACGGTCTATCTATCTATATTTATACCTATAAATTTACTCGAACCCCACAAAAAAGTGTCATTGTGGTTAAAAGTAATTCAGTTGCGTCATTAATAAGTACAGATAACGGACATTAAATATAAAGTCAAACACGTGAGAAACACAATTTCTGTTTATATACACAACAAGCTGAAGTTTAATGAAGCGTCCACAAACACTGTACACGTAGTCGTACTTTATACATCCTGTTTAGTTTTGTCCCGCTCGTGTTCTTTTCATGTCATTCTTTAATCCTGTTAAGGTTAAAGTGACAACTCGTTTATCAACACTATAGATATTATTATTTAATGTTAATTATTTACCCGACGTATTTATTGTGATACAGTACGTATCAGAGCGAGTATCGCGCGGTGTTACTTCGGTCACATCGCCCAGTCCTGCACCGCGCTGTAAAGCACTCCGAGCTGCACGCTAAATATATAAACCATGCTGTAGTGTATAAATCTCATATTATTGAGGTCATGTGACCGTCCCTCACCATCACCTTTAGCTTAGAGAACGTCTTCAGTCGTACGGAACGGCTGCCGTGACATCGATACGCTCTGGTGTTCATTAATATGCAGGCCCGTAGCATTCTGTGTGTGTGTGTGTGTGTGTGTGTGTGTGTGTGTGTGTGTGTTTTTGTGTGTGAGCATGTTTTCATAGCTTAGTAAGGACCTGCCAAAGACTGCCCCCGCCATAACCCCCTCCCCCCAAAAAACCCTGACAGTTCTGACCTTGTGTGTGTGTGTGTGTGTGTGTGTGTGTGTGTGTGTGTGTGTGTGTGTGTGTGCGCAGATTTTGTGTAAAGTAAAATGTTACAGGTTACACTTCTGGTGAGTCTGTGGTGCAGCAGGGCGTTAATGAGCTACAGTTATAAGGATGCAAGTGGAAGGTCCTCACAAGGATAGTAAGTAAGCCTGTGTGTGTGTGTGTGTGTGTGTGTGTGTGTGTGTGTGTGTGCGTGTGCAGGTCTCATTCTCTGATTGATGAGGTTAGATCTGTAAGCAGAATCGTAACAACCAAAGCGAGAAATCATAAATACGCCTCTGATCTAAAATAAAAGTCTCAGCAGGGAGTTGAGCTTCTGCACAATATTATGATTATTATTAATATTATTATTATTATTATCATTATTATTTAAGGTCCTATATTCTGTTGTGTTCTTGTGCACAGTGTCCTCCCTGTGTGAGTGTGTATAAGCTGGAGCACACAGCAGGACCGCTATCATCTGATGTCTTCCAGAATCTGCTCTTAATAAACACATGCTTGTCTCTCCTGGTACTGATGATGCTGACAGGCTGCTGAGACACACCACCATCACCATCACCACCACCACCATCACCACCACCATCACCACCATCACTTCTCCACATGCACAGGGGCTTATTCATCATCATCATTATTATTATTATGATTATTATTATGTTTTGATGATGATGAATGCATGCAGAATGTAATGAGGTTCTGCTACTGCTGCACTGTCCTGCATTGCACTTAACAAGTGCATGTCCCCCTCACACACACACACACACACACACACACGGAAAAATGTATGCAAATACACGAGATCAAAAACAAATAAATAAGCAAACATTCACACACACACATACACCCGCGCGCGCGCGTATACACGTACCTACCTCGTGATGATGATGATGGAGGGTCGCGAGAGGAAAAAAACACATCCCCCTGAAAGATGTTCTCGAGAACGCGCGCGACCCTCAGCGCGAGCATCTCCGTGCGTGCGGCCGCTCGCGCACTGCTCTGATGCGGACCGGGGAGGGGGGGTGAGGGAAGTGTGGGGGGGGGGGCGGATGTTCACCAAATGCGGCACGCGTAAGGAAAAAAAAGAGGAAAAAGGAGAGAGAGAGACCCGGGGCCGGTACGGGCACAGCGCGCGCCAATTATTAAGAGAGGCGGAGGGATTGGACCGGCGAGGGGGCGGGGCCAAACCCGGGGAAAGATCTTTTTTTCTAACGCATTAATTCATTAACCATGGAGCCTGAGAGGGGTTAGAGCACCGGGACTCAAACTTCACCTCTCTCTCTCTCTCTCTCGCGCTCTCTGCTGATTGGGCCCCTTCAGCGCGCGCGTCACCCCCGCTACGTGCCTCGCGCGCGCGTGTCTCTTTATTACACGCGCATGCGCACGCGGCTGTTCACGTTAAGCGCTTCGTTAGTCAAGAACATGTCGTTATTCTGTTTAAAAATGTCGTTATTTGTTAAAAAAAAAAAAGGTTGTTCTGTGAAAGAAATGTTATTTCGTTTAAAACATTGTCATTATTTCGTTAAAAAATCTTTATTTTGATTTAAAAAAAATAGTTTTGTTTGTTTTTTTAATCAAGTTATTTCAATTAAAAGCATTAGTAGATGATTTTACAGTAGATGATTAAATCCCACACATAACTGTTCATAACATCACTTTTACTCCACATGTAGATTCACTGATGGTGCAGATTAAACTTCAGACTGAGATCTAAGTGCTGCAGGAGATTCAGTCAATTCTGTACAGACAGTTTTGTGTGATTCTGTGACAAAATCTGGCTGGACAGACATACAGACATACAGACATCTTCTGAGACTGGTTTCTGGTCCTCCAGTGTAAAGACGTCATTGAAAGAGCGAATTCTGACCAATGTACAGGAAAAAAAATCATTTATTTTATTTATATAGATATGATTATTATGCAAAAAGAAAAAAATTGCTTTTTAAATGTAACAAGGTGTTTTTCCTGTAAAAAAAAGTCATTTCATTTCCAGTTAGGTCTGAAGTCTTCATCTTCCTAAACTTATACACACAGGGACTGTTCTGACATCTCACTCACACACACACACACACACACACACACACATTGTAATAAACAGCATATGCAGGCTTCCTGCATATCTCATTATCCTACACTCAACATGTTTCAGTACTCCTATTGGTATGGTGCTCATATCCAGACACACACACGCACGCATACACACACAGCATTAAGTGTGTGTACTCACATGCAGCCTCAGTTCGATTGTATCTTCATTAGGAGTATGTCCTTGTTTAAAAGTTAAATGTTGAGATGACAAATAGGAAATATGTTTTTTCACACACACACACACACACACACACACACACACACACACACACACACACACATGTATATATTCTCATTCCTATGAAGCCGTGTAAGACGTCACAGGGAGCAAACACTTCAGAGTGAACGTCTCTCTCTCTCTCTCTGTTCATCTGTAATCTGAATGCATAGTGCATCCAAGGTGCCTTTTCTGGCTACTTCCATGTGGAGAACACACACACACACACACACACACACACACACACACACACACACACACACACACACACACACACAAACACATTCCATTTTAGGGATTATAAAAATCATACACACATACACTATTAAAAAGCTGATATGTTACCAAACTTATAGAGCATTTTAAGCTGTAAAAATATAAATAATAAAATATTATTCATTAATTACAAAAATAAAAATAATTTAATTGATTAAAATATTCTGTATATCCTATAAATATAAATACATGATGAATCGCTTGAAAGTGGCCCAGAATATTCTGTAATGACTCTCACTAAGATGAAGCAATCTCAACGATACAACGTACGATGTGCTCCTCAGTGTACGGAGCCTCGAACCCGGCGGGACGGCCCTGAGTCGGACCCGCGCTGCTCACTCCACCGAACTGTGAACTTTGACCTGTGACTTTTCACACCATTCTGCACATTATCTTTATCATTATCTTTTCACATTATTATTTTATTATTTGTACTAATGTACATTTTAAACTCTTTTTACAGTATTTTTTTTTATATATTTCTAATTTGTAAAAACTTTATTTCATACTTCATATTCTTACTGAAAACTCTACTTTTCTTATTTTTCATTCTTAGGTCATCCGCGTTCATATAAGCATTTCACTTCATATCAAAATAAATTAGAATTTATTTAACTAAATAAAACTAAAAATAAATATATTATAATAAATGTATCTACAATATATTTACACAGTGTTCTAGATGATGTATCTGTAAGTTCTAACATAAGGTTATAGTTCCTGCAGGAGCATCCTGAGATCATCCTCTTTCATTCATTTCACCCCTCACACCTTATTCTTATTCTTCTTATTATATCTGCGCAACCCCTCACTCACACACACGCCCCTCCCTCACACACACTCCTCCCAGACATACACTCTCACAAGCTCATTCACACACTACAAGTAATGTGGAAACGCCAAAATGACTTTGGACTGCGGGAGGAAACCGGAGTACCCAGAGGAAACCCACCAAGCACGGGGAGAACATGCAAACTCCATGCACACAGACCCCTGGGTGGCAATCGAACCCAGACTCAGATATCAGGTCAGCCGTGCTAACCACTACACCTCCGTGCCAGTCGAGTGTGTGAGTTCATTCCTCTACTTTATTTATTAGAATACTATGAGACGAGCTCAGTGTACTGAGGATTACGACCAAACCCAGGCTGAGGCGGACCGGGTCACTGTCGAGTCACAGACCCCGGGCCGACCCGCGTGGCTAAGTTAGTGTTGCACTGCCTGCCTCGGATTATCATTCTAATTCAAACAGCTGCTTTAAACAGTGTTGATCCTGCGAGTCTGGCATCTATCACACACTGAACAAACAGCAGGTCTAAACTCTCATTAACCTCTGATTATCTGTAACGTGTCGTGTGATAATGTAGCATGCTTACAGCTGTGTCAGAGAGATTACTGAGCTTGTACTGCATGTGGATCAACAACAGAGGGCAGTGTTGGACACATTCAGATCCAGCCGAAAGTCATATCAGTACAGCAGGGAGGCCTGTGAGGTCATGGGTTGGACAAACACATAAACACACACACACACACACACACACACACACACATTCATACCATGATTGTTTTTGCCATTGTAACCGTTTAAATGAATTGATTGGTCGGTGACTGTACAGATCCCTTCTGCTTCTGATAAACAGGCCAAGGGCTACAGGAAAAGCTCTCTGCATAGGATGGAGCTAATGAAGCTTATTAATGAATAGTAATTCATTCTCAGGATTGAGTCTCAGTATTCAGCCAGCCCATCGTCTTCTGGCAAGAATCACGGATTTGTTTGAAAGCAGATACGTACAGCTGGAGGTCATCAGCATAGGAGTGGAGTTATGGGCATGTTGGGGTCGAACACACTGGATCCCTTCGATACTCCATACTTAACCAGGTTGAGTTCAGAATATTTCCTGACTTTCCCATTCGTAGAGCTCCTCTTTAGCAGGTTCTTTAAATTCTTGTGTGGACTCACTCCTGGCAGGGAAACACTCTGCTGCAGGTAGGGGGCGTAACCTCAGGCTTCAGCACGAGACCATATGATATTTGGCCGTACTACGGAATCTGCCACAATACAACGTGTATCTTTTTTTTTCTTACCCACTGGATTGTTATAGTCTATCGTAAACCTTTAATGGCTTCACAAGACAAACAGCAAGTAGGAAGGAGCAGAAGGAGGAGCGTGGAATGGATGGAGTGTTCAGACTACTACTTTGTATGCTGGGCCACATGCTCAAGGAAGTCAACGAAAGGGTGTCCCATTGATCCAAACAAACCTATAGGCAGTACGAGCTGATCCCAGAGGGGCTCCTGTGATGAAGTGGGCTTTGGATTGAACCGCTTCGGGGAAATGAAGATGAAGCTGTTTGTGCTTGTAAGGCAAAGGAGTGGTGGAATTTAAAACATTTAATCAGTGCAAGATGAGTTAGCGATGATTACTACTGTAAATCCCTCCGCTTGAGCCGGAGGTCAGGGTGGTGGTGGTGCTGCTGGGGGTTTTCAGCAGAAGGTTATCACTGTGGCCTTGCACTGGGGGGTCGAGGGTTTGAGTCCCACCTTGGATCTGTGTGTGGAGTCTGTGTGGTCTCCTCGTGCTTGGTGGGTTTCCTCTGGGTACTCGGGTTTCCTCCCGCAGTCCAAAGACATTTGGTCCCACATTTCCCACAGTGTGTGTGTCCTTGTTCCATGTGATGGACCGACTCCCCATCCAGGGTGTCCCCTGCCTAGTGTCTCCCCTCTAATGCGCTCCAGGCCTCCAGAGAGCCTGTACTGGATCAGTCTAAGGGCACAATTTGGAGTAACTGGACCGTCTGTCTAAACAAATCTCGGATTTCAATGTCAAAATAAACGTCGTAATGAGTGTAAAGTTTTTTTTTTGCACAGATGAGCAGGATGTTCTAATCCTCATTAACATTAATGAACTAATCTCAAAGTGCTTTGCAGTGAACAAGTGAGTTTAATCTGAATAAATCTGAATAACAATGACAGAGTGAGGGTGTGACTTCAGTGTGCTCATGGGAGGACTGGCAAAAAGACACCGTCCTTACATTTAGGGGAGAATGTAGACTATCAGGAGTTTTTTTTTATTCAAACGTTGGTGACAATGATGAAAATTGGTTGAAGTTCATGCAACAGCATGTTACAAATTATGAGTAAAATGATTTTTTAGGAGTTACTGAAGACAAACATTATTTATGCTGGGAAAAAGTCCCTGTTGGATGCAAATGCGGATCAATTAATAATACAATAATAAATACAATATACAATACAATAAACCAAGCAAGCAAACAAACCAAGCACCAGGAATCTGAAAAAGAGCAGAAGATCCAAACTTCTTCACAGGGGCTCGGCAGGATCAGGGATCTGTAACACCAGCACAGGATAACGAGAGGAATCATGCTGGAGCAAGTAGTACACTACACAGTGAGGCCGCGAGTCGCGACAAGCAGGGCCGAGTGTGTGTGTGTGTGTGTGTGTGTGCAGGTATGAGTCTGTAATTAGGTGAACTGCTCCAGGGAAGCTGGGAGATTGAGTCCACTCTGGCCCTCCTGGTTTACTGAGCTGGTGTTTGGGTGTTCGAGTTCGTTCACCCTTCTGAGGCTCTGTGCTCTGTGGTCACATGGGCTTGTGAGCATGATGTTCCCACATGATATTCCCAAAGTATTCACCTCACCTGGGTGTGATAAACAAGTTATTATATAGATAAAATTATCCGTGTCAACGTCAGGATCATCTTCGGTTCCAGGCTGCATCAGGAATTAGCAGGTGATCAGTGTTCGGATGCTCGGACACCTCTAAACCAGGCCACCGTCAGTAAAACACCAGTCCTGAATCAGAAAAACAGGAAATTGGGGAAAACCCTCAATACATTTTTAACGAGGCTCTTAATGGGCTGATTAACTATTTATGGGTCTTGGAATAAAACTCTCTCTCTTCTTGATTTTTCTTCTTGAAATAGCTCAGAAAGCTTCATTGGTTTTTATAACCGGAGCTTTTCTTGATGCCTGGGTGTTCACGTCCTCCGAGTTCCACACTGAACCCTCTACGTCTGTCAGATGCTTTGATAGAAACATCTCCACCTCGAGGTGAAAATATTTGGGGCTGAGCTTAAAATATGGACTAGACGTCACTGACTAGAGGTCAGGATACGTGAAACTATCGGGTGGAGCTTAGCCAGTCATATCAACGCTGCCCCGGCCCACCCTGTCTGGACCAGCACCCTCACCCTGTCTGGACCAGCACCCTCACCCTGTCTGGACCAGCACCCTCACCCTGTCTGGATCAGCACCCTCACCCTGTCTGGACCAGCACCCTCACCCTATCTGGACCAGCACCCTCACCCTATCTGGACCAGCACCCTCACCCTGTCTGGACCAGCACCCTCACCACTCTACTGCTGGGAACATCAAGACACACACCAATCTAAACTGCAGGTTTTCTCTCTATTTTAATACCACGTGCTGTATCGGCCCAATGGTTCAGCAGACAACTGGGAAAACCACTGGTGCCCCCGATGGCCAGTCCGCCTTTGCTGGAATTACATGGGAAAAGCTGGGTCTGGTACCCCAGGGTGCATTAAAATGGATCAGGTTTCTTGCAAAAAGTGGGACTTTTGACTTGTGCAGAATAACAGAACACAGTCCTGAGAGAAAAACGAATGCACTTATACTCACAGCGCCCTCTGCTGACCTTCTCTCATAGCACAGGCACCTATTTAGCCCTAACTTAGCAGTTCTATGAACTTTGCTGCAGCATGAACAACACAGCATATAAAATATAAAAGCATGTAACTAGGAGGTCTGACAATATCTGCCTGGTTTGGACTCAGTCTGTAACGAACAATTAATTGCCAGGAACTCTAATAAAGGTAATACGTCTGAATTTATCCCTCTCGCTTTTAACCACTACAGACAGCAGGTAGATTATCACCGTGATCAGTCCTGCGTAGTTTTAATCACTGTGTTTGGTGATTTTTTTTTATTTATTTGTGTCGTCAGGAGCCTACTGTATCTACAGTCTCTAGACTGCTTGAAGAAAGCTGAAGCTCATGCGAGTAAAACTCGAGAACACAGACGTGAAGTAGCAGGTCAGTCACTGCAAAGTGTTCCAGTCTGAGACGGGTGTCTGATCTGCCTAAAGATGACCTCAGGGCAAGAGAGCAACAAAGCCTATGATTACATTTCAGTATCATTTATTAAATCGTCTTGGAGGGACAAAGGGCACGAATGTGATTAGATGGTGTTTGTTGATCTTATGGTGACGCTGACGGCTCAGGGAAGATATTCCAAACCACATGTTTCTGAATCTCCTGTACTGAGGACGGCGGAATATATACGTATCCATGCACGAGAGAGAGAGAGAGAGAGACATGACAATATTATAGATAAATGATCAGAACCGTGTGTGAACAAACAACCAGCCATATTTTCAGATTATTAACACAAAAGTAGAAGGAAAGAAATGGAGTGATAAATGCTTCAGTAAGGGAAAAGAGAGAGAGAGAGAGAGAGAGAGAGAGAGAAAGTTACTGTCACTAACTTAATAGAAGGAAATGCGAAACAGCGAGAGAAACTTTCACACATCTCCTGCAGGAGCCCTCGAGCCGTTCTGCTCTATTCTGAGCCGCTTCTTCTCATAAACACGTTCTGACAAATGACTCCTAGCAAGTTTTTGCGCGTGCATAAGATAAGATGAGGTGCGTCTGCTCGGAAATGACTTGGCATGACAGTGAAGTTTTGTTGTCCTCGTTGTTGTTGTTGTTGTTGTTGTGGAATGAATTGCGCTCCAGTGTGGAGGTGTAATAAACCCCAGACTTCTGGAGGCCTCCGTTATTAACAGATCAGATGGATCAGGCTTCATCTCCAGAGCCGACTCCTGCGTAGCGCTGCACCTCTATTAGATTAGGTCTCCGCGCGGCCCTGCAGCACTTCACCGAGCTCGCTGCCAGAACCTCGCGCACTGCTCCCGGCTCTGATTCCTTTCACTCGCCGCTTCGTTCTGCACCGCGGGACGCCGTCACACTCCGGACATCGCTCCAACACACACCGCGTCCGTCTGACCGGTGAGCGGCGCCGGGAGGCCTGTGGTTCAGTGCTGCTGCTGCTGCTGCTGCTGAGGGTCGAAGAATTCAATCCATAAAAGGCTGTTAAGCGCCGCCGCGGATGGTGGAGGGGATTCCCTGAAGCGCCACCATCACTTCACACGCTTCTGCAGCGCTCCTCACATCCTCGTCATCTGACCGGACCATCCCGACTCCTTCTGTCGTACAATCTAACGCAAAGTCGCAGTATAAAGTATAATGAGGTGACTAAGCTCGAGAGTCATATAGACACTTACACATTCTCTTTTTCTTCACTCTTCATTTTATAATAATCTACATACAGCATAAATATTTGAAAATGTTTTTCTGTGCTTTCAACATAAGAAAAGTTTCACTGTGAAGTGAAACTTAATGAAGATTAAACACTGAAATCGTACGTCAGTGTTCAGATCTCAGACTGTGGGTGACATCAGGTCTGTACGGTCCGCAGTACTGAGAGGAAGGAGGCACGCCTTAACAAAGACTCCGCCCATGGAGGTGGTGGACAGTCCTGTAAGTCTCCCAAGTTCCTCTTCATATTTCCACTTATTTCTCTTTAGAATATCAGCTCCATTACTTCCTGGGGTCGAATCCCAAATAGTGTCATGTAGGGTGTACGTACGCGCCCTTGTTCCACACACCAAGTAGTGCCCTTAATCCTTAATCGGGGGTTAGAGAGGGGTTTGGGATTCACTCTTGGGTTAGAAGCTAGTTAGCTTTGTAGCTCATGCTAGCTGCCTGACCACGCCCACATTCACACCCAGTCTTTGATTAGCATGCAATGCTAATATCATGCTAACCTGACTTGGTTGTGAATTTAAGTTCCAGTTTTCAGTTCAGGTTTGTTTGTCGTGTTTGTGCGACTTTATCCGAGTCTGTAGCCGAGCTGCTGTTTGTCTCGCGTGTCCACCGTGGGGTCACGACCCTCGCGGTGTGTGATGCAGTGCTGTAGCGCACGCGCGTACGTATTTCCTCAG
>QNUK01000529.1:275665-285665 GCA_013621035.1 Clarias magur | reverse complement strand
TAATAGCTTTCATATGTTTCCAGCATGCTCCGGTTTAAACGTCCTTATGTTCAGCGGAACGCTGCTAACGTTGGTGACAGCCTTATTGATCAGCCTCATGACAGGGGTTAAGTACAAATTACTCCCAGATATCTGCGTGATGGACCTCTGGTCCTGGATTGACATTCAGGGTGACATTCCAGAGATGATTTTCACCCTGGCCTTGCCCTCCGCACGCACGCATAAGGACTGAGCGAAGGTTCTGAGACGAGAAACCGACGAGACGTCCACCGCTCCGGTAACGCAGCAAGTGTCGCACCAACGTCTGCTGACTCTGAAACGCCGGACAGATGGAAATCATGACGTTTCATCCATTTCTGTTGAGTCTTCTTCTCACTCTTGACATTTGGTTGGGGAAATGTTTATCAAATCCATTTATTTTTCAGTTTGAAATATTACGACATTTAGTTTGTGGCCTCAAAATGTATAAACTCTTCCTTCATATACATTTGTGACCAGACTGTATTTAAAAATAAATAAAAAAACCCATAAAAACAATTGGTTTGTTGACCAGAAATCAAGCGAATGGACATTCTTGGTTTTATACTGTATGTGGTATTGGACAATGTGTACCATTATTTCTGACCAAACCTTCCTCGATCCATTATTCATTAGAGGAATTTTCCAGCTCGGGGTTTGAGCTCTGAACGCAGTAATCGAATAGACATGCTGCTGATTGATGTTTCCTCGAAACCTTAAATATTCATGAGTGTGCATGGCTGCGGGCGGCACCTGTCTCCTATTAAACATGTTAGTAACCCCTTCGCCTTTCATCCGTCCATCCATCTCGCCGTGTGCTTGCTCTCTAAGACCTGGGCTTTACACCGCTCTGTCACATCAAGCTTGCAGAGGAAACTGTCCACATCAGAGAGACTCCTGCTGAAGAACAAGTTTTACATCTAAAATGGGAAAACAGGGCATAAACCAATGCATGAGGTTTGAATAGACGGTATATATAGCAATAAATAAACACAATAAAAAGCGCACAGCGATTCTGAGTGCTGATTGGCCGGAAGGTTAGGCATTAAATCCAAACGACTGACTCGTCTCGCGCTAGTGTCACGCTCGCTTTATTTGGGTGAGAGTTTATTAGCTGTGCAAATCCAAAGCAATTATTTCAGGTATGTAAATAACTCGCTATCCACCCTTAGTGAAAACATTAGCTAAATAAATTAGCCTAAACTAGCGGCTGCAGTACTGAATGTAGTGAAAACATCAATGCTAGAAATTTCCACACATTTTAAACCATGCGGGTTATTAAGAGGAAAGCCTAGCGCTTCTCAGACGCCTTGGCGCTCGCTAATATAATGTAGCATGATGCGCTTGCTCGGCCCACCGCGGCTAACAAGCATAAACAGTGTGATCAACTAAAGTTTGAGTCGCTTCTCAGAGAAAGGGCTAGCACACTGTGAGATGACCAAACACAGACATTTAGGGACGTTGAAACAATCATTATTTTCATTTTTTTTTTTTTTTTTAGCCTTGTAGCACTTTTATGCTACTTTGGAATGACGACAAAATGAAAACAAGGGAAGGAGAGCTAATGGAAGTTTCTGAAGCCCAGCCGGGAGACGTTTGTTGGTTGAATACCGTAGGTATGAATTAGCCTAGCGCTCTTCCCAACAGAAGAAACAGACCTTTACTTTGCGCTCGTCCACTGCTCGAGCTTTTTGAAAAGCTGCGACAAAATACATTTTATAGAAGAACAGATGCAGATGTAGAAGAACCAATAACAGCAGAATCACACTCAGTAAAAAGCAGAAAGAGCAGAGAGAGAGAGAGAGAGAGAGTAATGAGATCCAGGCACTGTGAAGAGAAAGAATGAAACGGACCGAGTGTTATTCTTGGCAGCTGAAGCGCAAAACTTCTAAAAAGTGATTGATCACAAAAATCAGCGGTGGGTTTGATGTGTAAATCCCCTGGAGGGCTCCAGTTAATAAAATGTTTGCATTTCATATTAGCTTTGTACGCATTATTGCTTCCTGCCGCTGATTCGAGGCTAGCTCATTATGCTAATCAGCGGGTTAACTCAGCAGCGCGGGGTCGCCCGTCTGCTCGTCCCCCTCGGTGCAGCTGCGCTCGAACTCCTCGGACCGTCGCGGGTTTGATCACACGACGTTCCCTTCACACTGCGTTAGCGCCAAATATCCATTCGCATGTTATTTACAAGGCAGCGCAAAGTTTCAACTTCTTTTAGAGAATTCAATATACTGCAAACACAAGCAGGGAATCACTGCAGCGCGCTTCAGCTGCAACAGTTCTTCATTTAAACTCCACCGATGCAGCGTGGAGCTTCTCATTCCTCACACAGACGTAAGGGAAGACGTGTCCCTCGGTCAAGGGCAAGACGCTACCGTGTCTCAGAACGCGGCTAATTAGAGAAATACACAGACGTGTGTATGAGATGTGAGTGTGTGTGAATCAGGATGATCAGATGGTCCCTGATGAACGAGCCGAGGGTGAGGGAAACCTTCGATAGGAAGAAACCTTGAGAGGAACCAGACTCAACAGGGAAACCATCACTGGCATTGATTCAGTTACAACCTAAAGAGGTCAACGAGCTGGAAGAAGTTTCCGATGCATTATTAAACCCTGGAAGGAAAAGTGCTGAACCCTCAACTTCACGGCAGAACTTGTCAACACAACGACTCACTGGAGACTCGGGACTCGGCTGCTGTCCGATTAAGAATTTGTTAATTTTGCCTCAAATCTCAAAACAGATCGATACTTCACTGTCTGATGCCATGTCGCACTGAAGGAGCGTCTCAGGGGACAGATTAGTGTTTATGCAGGTTAGAAGAAAAACTGTGTAAGGAGAAAGTAGCATTTTTAACACAGAGCGTTATGAGAATATGAACTTAATGGCACATCGATCGCAGAACACAATGCTGAGAGCCAGACAGAGTCAGGATACAACGCAGGGCCACCAGAGCTAAAGATAAATAATGCATTTCATACCTCTGTTTACTCAGAGTCTACTATGGGCCGTGTCATATTAGAATTTTAAAGCAGCGGCTTGAGACCCTGAGCCTCGGGCCTGTCCGTGGAAACCAACCCTCCTGGTGCGTTCTCATCCCAAAGCCTTTCTCCACGCTCACATTTCATCCTTCAAAGAATGCGATCATCAAACCTTCACTAGAGCGCCGGGTTCAGTTCGAGCTCCACTCTGGGCTGCAATCACATCTCCTCCTCGGTTCTTCACTCCCGCGTGTGGATAACGTGCTCTTACGTAGCTTTCGATTCGGAGTGTGTGAGTTAAATGATCTGGAGATCGACAATGTGTTTGTCTTACAGTATTTGCACTTTTCTCAACAGAATGATATTCTCATCCTAACCCGCATTTCCTTAGATCTGATTCATTAGAGCTGATATTTACAATACAATTCACTCCCAGGGTGAGAAGGGAAGCGCTGTAATGAAGCGACGCTCCCATCATGCATAGCGTCCACTGTACGCGCCTCTGGAGACAGTGTTATGATCTGGGGTCGCTTCAGTCGCTCAGGTCGAGACTCAATAACATGAAGTCACATGACCACCTGAATGGACTGAATCACCAGCACATCACATCTGCGGAGGGTTTCTGCTTCTTCACTGATGGCACGGACATGATCCAGGACTCAGAGTGTGAGAGAGCGGTTAAACGAGCACAGACGTCATTTACACTCACGAAGTGAACACCAGAGAGTCCTGACCTTTAACCCCAGTGAGTCTGTGGGACGAGCTCGGAGCGGTTCCATTCTCACGTCTTTAATACAACGAGTCGATGCGACTCTGGACAAAAATGAATGTTGTGATTAATCATCAGTGTGTGTGAGGTGTTTTTGGCCAGTCAGTGCTTGTGTGTGTGTGTGTGTGTGTGTGAGACGTTTTATTCAGCGTTCGCTTGTTGATTCACGACGTCTGCCCTCAGATGGCACTGAGTCAATCACAACTTAAAGACGTCAACAAGCTGAAATAACTTTCTGTTTTCAGGAACAAACGGGAGATGAGCAGGAAGTGAGCAGGAAGTGAGCAGGAAGTGAGCAGGAAGTGAGCAGGCAGTGAGCAGGCAGTGAGCCGTAATTGGCGTTAAGCATTTAAAGACCTTTTACAGCTTAAACAAACTGAGATTATTTTACTCAGCATCACTGCGGGATGTTTTTTTAAGGGGAAAAAAAAAGTGAATTCCCTCTCAGGGGACGTTTCATAGATTCAACTCAAGCCCATCATTTACCTTTGACCCCTGGAGGGCTTCGAATGGGGCTCATCAAATTCGACACGGTGACCTTGTGGATTGGAACAAGGTCGTGTTGGAGGGGAAGAAAGAACTCAAGCCTGGACCAAGTGTGCAACTTTTCTTTTAAAATCGATTCATTTAAATAAAACTCGACGAGTTCTCGCCGAAACATGAAACAAACTCCAGCGTCTGTTTTAAATCAAACGATTTTTACAAACTTCACAGCAACCTGAGGCCTTTACACCCAGATGCAGAGGGAGAGACGTCTGCTGGATCAGGAACTTTCTGTTTTTGAGATATTTCACAAAAAATAATTTGCGAAATAATTTGTCATAAAGAACGACACAAAATAATTTGACGTCTCCTAATATTTGTATATATGTATGTATGTGTTCTTAATTATTCACTGCCAGGTGAAGAGAATAACGCTGGTGATCTGGTTACAGCGCCACCTGTCGGCGGTATACAGTACTGCAGTAGGCAGCAGGTGAACACTCAGTTCTCAAAGTTGTTGTACTGGAAGCAGAAATTTGACGAGGAAGGATCTGAGTGACCCTGACGCGAGCCGGGTTGTGACGTCTAGACGACTGGGTCGGAGCGTCTCCAAAACTGCAGCTGATGTGGAGTGTCTGCAGGTGTTCAGGGCGTAAAGTACCAGACGTGCTCTGCAGAGTGGAGGAGTACGGGTTAAAGATCCAGGTAAGTGCTATAGTGACGTGACGATCGGCGCAGCGTGTGCCTGGCCCCCTCGGCTCGACCACGGCGCTTCTCAGTGAGCCGGAAGGCGCGGAAAGCGTTTTCACGTGCGCGTGTTTAATGTCTTGTAGAGTTCAACTGTCGGTTCATGAGAATCGTTTGTAAGAGAGCTGCTGTGCCTGAAGCGTCTCCTGAAAAAAGACAGTTTTCTGTTTGAACTGGAGCGTGTCCAGGGCCGAGGAGATAAACCGGTCCTGGTCTCCATTAGAAACGGACAGAACAGAACAATGAGGGAAAAAAATGTCAAGTGGCCTTTCATTTTCATACAGTATAAATATATATATATATATATTTTTTTTTTTTACTAGTCGCTGAGTGTAACAAGAAGCACGCCGAGCCTCTGGGCATCTACACGTCTGTTCAACATCAGAAAGAAAACACAGATTTCATCAGCAGCTGAAAGGGTAAATGGGCTTTAAAAAAAAATACATCAAAAGTGGACTTAAATGAGCCCTTTTTTCTTTTTTACCTGATAAACCCATTTTACGTTCATGCAAAAGCCTAAAAACTTATCGGAAAGGAATCTTTATTAGATAAAGCGAGGGCTTATTTTAAACAGCCTGCTTAAAGCTGCTTGTTTGGCTAACAGATTAAACTGCGCGTCTTAGCATGACAGCGCAGGGCTGACCAGAGAACCGCTAAGCGACAGTTTTAGGTGTTACAAAGTACAAAGTAACTCCACCATTCAGTTACTCAGTTACTTTTTCAGAAATGTATCCGTTATTCAGACAATTTATGTAATCCGTGAGCCAGACAGCAGGCATTCACAATCCATTAGTGTGTGTGTGTGTGTGTGTGTGTGTGTGTGTGTATGTGAAAGTCGTCCTACAAGCTCCGCCCCCTCTGTTATTCCTGCTGTTACACCCCTATCTCTCACCGATGTGGTTTGACTATGTGAGGACCGACACGCGGAACGATGGAAACCTGATCACAGCGCTGAACCTGGCGGTGAATCCTGATGAACCGCACTTACGGCCACCGCGCGACACCGCGTAGCTGAGATCGGGGTGTTACTGTAGTAGTGAACAGATTCTGGGCCAAACTTCACTGAGTGATGACGGTAGAATAATTATAAAGGTCTCGACTAAAACAACATGCATGAGGAAGCACAAAGTCGTTTTTATCTTCTGCAGTGGAAAAGTTACTCGAACTAGTTACTGTATCAGAAAGTCACGCTGTAATGTAACGGATTACTTTTTAAAGTCAGTAATTTTGTAATGTAATTAGTTACTTTAAAAAGTAACGTCCCAAAACACATGAATGAATACATGAAAACATGAAAAAATAAATGAAAACCTTTAGCATTCTTGATACAAAACTGCTTACTAGAAAATCTGCTAATCTGTACAAAGATTAGCTAAAACATGCATTGATGCTGTCTGTGATTTCATTTTGTTTATACCAAAAGGGTAAACAAACAGCATCATTAGTATTAAAGATGAGAAATCGAAGGCTTTTTGAGAGTAAAAACTTTCAGCAAAAAGTCTCAGTGAATGGTTTTACTGTAAAAGTACATGGCTAATGAGCGTAAAACCAAAGCTTGGATTAGCAGACTGAGGCAGTGGTAGTGAGATTTTCATTCAAAATGCAGTTGAAAATAAAATGACATGAGTTAAAGAAAATGTAGATTAATCAAAAGTGTGGTGTATTTCTCGTTCTGAGAAGAAAAGTGTTTACTGTTTGATATAATTATTAATACTGCTTGATGCCAGACACCGCCCTGACCACACCCCATAGCCCCCCCCCCCACACACACACACAGAACACCGGACTTTAGACATTTTACACATTCACTAAAACACTAACAGTATTTTATATAAGTGTAAATCGTGTCTCTGGTGTCTCACTTTACACCTCAGCTACTTCTGTGATTTGTTCACATCTATGAACGTTCAGAGAACCGCGGTCTAGTTGTGTCTGTGGAAATTCAGAACTTGAATGTTCGTAAGTTGGAGACTACCTGTACACAGACCATGTGTGTCGGACTCACGAACAAACTGCACTTACGGACGAGCTCTGGGAACGGAACTCATTCCTGTGTAGTAGATCCTGTACTGTACTGTATATAAAATATTCATCATGATACACAATACAAATCATCACTGAGGTACCGTGATACAGTATGATATTCCCGGGTGAATTCCATCCCTATAATAATAATAATAATAATAATAATAATAATAATAATAATAACATTGCTTGAGCAGAAAATAAGTCTGAAGCATCTGAGGTATAATTTTATTACTGAATAATATGTACAATGTCTAACTGCCAAAAATATACCATCATTTACACTTTTTATTTTATACAAATTCTTTTTAACAGGAGTTTATACTTTCAGAAAAAAGAAGAAGAGTATAATTCACACACACACACACACACACACACATACACACACACACACACACACAACAAAAAACAAAAGTACACACATAAATAAATATAAATGAAGCAAATACATTAGTTTAATTCAACCCAAAGATATAAAGTTATTAACTGCCAATATATACGCGGTAATGTTCTCTGTTAATCTGTTAGTGGGTTAAACCGCGAGACCTTCTTTAGTTATTAACCTTTTAAAATTCCACCTTTCTGATACGTTCATCAGTTCACCTCGACATGTCTCTGGAGGATGTAGAAAAATACTTTAACCTCACGTAAAAAAAAAAAAACATACATCAAGTCTAGTCCCTTCCAGACCCGGGTTCTGGCTGAAGGGGAACTGGACCAGTTCCAGAAATCATACAGAAGTGAAACTGGTTCCATGAGGAGAACGTGGGTCTGTAACTTTAAAGCCAGGGGAACAGTGCAGAGTCAGTGCTGTCAGGAGGAGAACCAGTCCACTCTTCACTTCTGTAGGAGAACCATTCTGGTACCGGTTCTGTCACTATACACAGTACAGACAACAAAGCAGAAGAACCAGTCCAGATCCAGTTGTCCCTATACTAGAACCAGGCCTGACCTTGTACTGGCAGACTATAAACAAGTTCCATTCCAACACCAGAACAAACCAGATAAACCAGTCCAGTGACAATTCTGCCATCAGGATCATCAGTGTTTATTCCAACAGGAGAACCAGATCAGAACCGAGCCTAGAAGCAGTTCTTCAGTGGAGGAGTTAGTCCAGGAGACGGGCTGTAGAGCGCTGAATCTTTCTGAAGGTTGACTCGAGGTGTTCTGGTCTCTCAGTGCTTTTCTGACGAGTGCTTCTGATGTCCTGAGTGCTGGTGAAGTTTGGGCCCTGAGAGAAAGCAGAACTGGATCAGGACTGATTTATATTCACATACGGCGTGTGGAGCAAATGTGTAGAGCAGGTCGAGCAGACGCTTGTGTGTGTGTGTGTGTGTGTGTGTGTGTGTGTGTGTGTGTGTGTGTGTGTGTGTGAGGAGCTTACTGTGGTGCATGACTGAGGAAACACTGGCTGTGTGGAAAACCTTCATGGTAGCTGGACCTTCTCCTGCACTGGTGATGACCTGCACCTCTAACCTGTAGGAGGACGCGGGCCGGAGATTCACGACCTCCAGGAAGTTATGATCCTGAGGAGAAACGAACAACACGGTGAAAGAGGAAACTCGGGAGGAAAGAGCACAAACACAACTGCATCTGACTGCAACACAAAAGCCAAACACAGGGAGGCTAACACAGGCTAACGTTCAGGGGAAACACAGGGGAAACTCAAAAGTTCTCATTCTAACAAAAAAAAAAAAAAAAAGAGGTTCAGATTTTAAAAAATACAAAGGACTTTCTGAACTAAAAACCAAAAAGAAACAAATCAGCAGGGTCTGATTCTATAAAAAAAAAAGCAGGAAGTTTTTATCTTAAAAAAATAATGTTATGATATTATTATTATTATTATTATTATTATTATTATTATTATTATTAACAACAACAACAACAACAACAACAATAATAAAAACACAGAAAGCACAGATTCTAAAAAAAACACAAAACCAAAAAAAACAGGACGTTTTAACTGTTAAATAAATAAATAAATCCTAATGTAACTAACTAACACACACACAGTAACACACACACAGTAACACACACACACACAAACACACACAGTAACACAGTAACACACACACAGTAACACACACACACACACACACACACACACACACACACACACACACACACACACACAGTAACACACACACACAGCAACACACACACACACAACACACACAGTAACACACACATACAGACACACAGTAACACACACAGTAACACACACACAGACATACAGTAACACACACAGTAACACACACACACACACACACAGTAACACAGACACACACACACACACACACACACACACACACACACACACACACACACACACACACACACACACACACACACACACACACACACACACACACACACACACACACACACACACACACACACACACACACACACACACACACACACACACACACACACACACACACACACACACACACACACACACACACACACACACACACACACACACACACACACACACACACACACACACACACACACACACACACACACACACACACACACACACACACACACACACACACACACACACACACACACACACACACACACACACACACACACACACACACACACACACACACACACACACACACACACACACACACACACACACACACACACACACACACACACACACACACACACACACACACACACACACACACACACACACACACACACACACACACACACACACACACACACACACACACACACACACACACACACACACACACACACACACACACACACACACACACACACACACACACACACACACACACACACACACACACACACACACACACACACACACACACACACACACACACACACACACACACACACACACACACACACACACACACACACACACACACACACACACACACACACACACACACACACACACACACACACACACACACACACACA
>QNUK01000529.1:202500-270000 GCA_013621035.1 Clarias magur | reverse complement strand
TACCATAATGTACCACCCTACAGTACCCCTTAATGTACCACCCTAAAGTACCCACTAATGAACCACCCTAAAGTTCTACCATAAAGTACCACCCTAATGTACCACCCTAAAGTGCCCCATAATGTACCACCCTACAGTACCCCTTAATGTACCACCCTAAAGTACCCACTAATATACCACCCTAAAGTTCTACCATAATGTACCACCCTACAGTACCCCTTAATGTACCACCCTAAAGTACCCACTAATATACCACCCTAAAGTTCTACCATAAAGTACCACCCTAATGTACCACCCTAAAGTGCCCCATAATGTAAAACCCTACAGTACCCCTTAATGTACCACACTAAAGTACCACCCTAATGTACCACCCTAAAGTGCCCCATAATGTACCACCCTACAGTACCCCTTAATGTACCACCCTAAAGTACCCACTAATGTACCACCCTAATGTACCACCCTAAAGTGCCCCATAATGTAAAACCCTACAGTACCCCTTAATGTACCACACTAAAGTACCACCCTAAAGTGCCCCATAATGTACCACCCTACAGTACCCCTTAATGTGCCACCCTAAAGTACCCACTAATGTACCACCCTAAAGTTCTACCATAAAGTACCACCCTAATGTACCACCCTAAAGTGCCCCATAATGTACCACCCTACAGTACCCGTTAATGTACCACCCTAAAGTACCCACTAATGTACCACCCTAAAGTTCTACCATAAAGTACCACCCTAATGTACCACCCTAAATTGCCCCATAATGTACCACCCTACAGTACCCCTTAATGTACCACCCTAAAGTACCCACTAATTTACCACCCTAAAGTTCTACCATAAAGTGCCACCCTAATGTACCACCCTACAGTACCCCTTAATGTACCACACCCTTAATGTTTTCTTAATGTGCCACCCTAAAGTACCACCCTAAAGTGCCCCATAATGTACCACCCTACAGTACCCCTTAATGTACCACCCTAAAGTACCCACTAATGTACCACCCTAAAGTTCTACCATAAAGTACCACCCTAAATTGCCCCATAATGTACCACCCTACAGTACCCCTTAATGTACCACACCCTTAATGTTTTCTTAATGTACCACCCTAAAGTGCCCCATAATGTACCACCCTACAGTACCCCTTAATGTGCCACCCTAAAGTACCCACTAATGTACCACCCTAAAGTTCTACCATAAAGTACCACCCTAGTGTACCACCCTACCATACCCCTTAATGTACCACACCCTTAATGTTTCTTAATGTACCACCCTACAGTACCACCCTAAAGTGCCCCTAATGTACCACCCTACAGTACCCCTTAATGTACCACCCTAAAGTACTACCCTAAAGTACCACCCTAAAGTTCAATTCAATTCAATTCAATTTTATTTATATAGCGCTTTTAACAATTGACATTGTCGCAAAGCAGCTTTACACAATAAAAAGAAGTAAGTTTGAAGTTTAAAGTACCCCTAATGTACCACCCTACAGTACCCCTTAATGTACCACCCTAAAGTACCACCCTAATGTACCACCCTAAAATACCCCCATGACATTGACATTTAATGTTCTAGTTTAAAAAGTACCGGGCTAAAGTAACACAATAATATATATTCCCTAATGTACCACCATAAATTACCACCATAATGTAACCCCATTAATGTACCACCCTAAAGGACCCTGTAATGTACCACCATGACATACACCCTAAAATATTACCCGGAAGTACCTTACTTACCACGCTAAAGTGCCATGGTAAAGTACCACTCTGAAGTACAGTTGGTGGTAGATTTACAAGCAATTTGTACGTTTTAGATTGTTTAAAGTTTGTACGTTTATAGAAATTGTTTATCAATTTTAAATAGTTCTGCAGATCGGCTACAGTTTAGGTTTACGCGGGTGAACTCTTCCTTTAACCCTGATCCCAGAGCAGAAACTCTCCGTGTCTGAAACGTGATGTAAAGTCAGACGCGCACGTGGTGAAGTTAAACACACGGCAAATTAAAGAGTTCACTAGAGATTTAATTTTTCACTTCCATCTGAAAATAATTGGCGTTCAACAGCAGGCTAAGCTGAGGAGCGCTGGATAAATAAATGGCAAATGATGACAAATTGAAATCATATGAACGGCCTTGTGGAGAGAAAAGCAGGGACGTAACGTGAGCTGATTCCGTGTGTGTGTGTGTGTGTGTGTGTGTGTGTAATTGCTGGCAGTGATTCATGTCCCGCTATTTATGAATGAACTCAAGGCTGATTGCTGTTCGTCAGAGCTTTGCTCTCATTTATCTCGAGAACTTTAACAATAACCTTCTCACGAGACACACACACACACACACACACACACACACATGACACTTACACCTCCAGAGTTGGTGGATCAGGAAGTGAATCAACCAATCAGAATCCAGAACTCAGCAGGATAAATGAACAGGTTGATTTTTCACTGATATCCCTGCAGACTCGGCCAGGCATGCGGCGTGCGGCGTGCGGCGTGTGTGTGTGTGTGTGTGTGTGCGTGCGCTCCGGTTAATTGGGATTGCGTGGAAATAAAAGCTGATCTGGTGTGTGTTGGAAACACTCTTTCATGTGCCTTTACATTAAACACACACACACACACACACACACACACACACACACACACACTAATCAGGGGCAGAGGTCTGAGTGAAAAAGAACAGACAACTTACCTCATTTCTTGGCGAGCACACACACACACACACACACACACACGCACACACACGCAGACACACACACACACAAAGTCTCCTGTGTGTCAGAAACACATTGCTAATGTGAATATAATTAATTTAGCGCTATGATTAAAATGGATGATAAAATCACTATAAAATCTGTAAATGGAGAAAATAAGGTACAGCTGGTGTGTGTGTGTGTTTGCATGTCAATGTGTGAAGTCTTTAGCACATCTTATTAAACAGGAATGATAGACACACACCTCTGGATGAGCGGAAGTGTTTGCTCGGCGCGGTGAAGCCGCGAGTGCCGTGGATGTTCACCGCCGCCACGCGGAACTGGTACCAGCGCGTGGCTCTGAGGACCGGCAGCTCGACCCGCTCCTCTGTCACCTGCAACACACACACACACATGCTTAAACAGGAGTGTGTAACGTACAAAACACTCCACAACAAACGCAAGAGTATACACAGAGAAACTAAACGAGACCAAACACACACCAGGAGAACGCAACACACAAGCACATCTGGCCAACACGCTGGTCACCGTAGGCGTAGCGTCTATGAGAGTCACGTGACAAACGACCGAACGACTCGGACCAGAAGATCTGACGGTGAGCTGCTCATTCTGTTTATCATAATATTTCCTTAGCCACATTGTAATATGTTCATTACTAGAACTAGAGCCAAAATGTGTGTATGTAGACGTGTTGGGGGTCTGTTCATTGAAAATGTAACATTTTATTTCTGATCAAAAGAACGTAATGAACTAAATGACTCAAAAACGATTTGTTCATTTTGATGAAAAAGATTCAAAGAACCGAAAAATAAAATGATAAACTTCCCATCACATCTCATGTGCATATTTATAACTACAGCATTTAAATATGTATGATTACATCATTCACATTTTTAGTACCATAATTACAATTAATCTAATAAATCTAATACTAATTAATAATCAGTTACATTATTTAAATATGTTGATTCTGTAATTAAATATGTAATTATGCATGCATACTTAAATTATTTAAATATTTACACTTACATCATTTAAATATTGTGATGTTATTTATATATTTATACTTTAAATCATTTGAATGTCTACTGTATAATTGCATTATTTAAATAGTTATAGTCAAATCATTGAAATATTTATAGTTGCATAGTTTGCTTGTTTATATTTATATCATTTGAATATGTATAATTACATTATTTAAATATTTATAGTTACAATATTTATAGTTACAGTATGTTACTCAATGCATACGTCATTCCATGTCATATTTTAAATATTATAGCTACATTTGTAGTTACAATTTTGTATTCATAACTCATTTGCATCATTATAGCCACATTAGCATTATTATAGCTACGTATGCATCATTTTTATAACTGTATTTGCATAAATGAATTTGTATTTGCATATTTACAGTTACAGCATTTTCACATTTATAGCTACAATCACATTTTATAGTTAAATTTACAATGTTTGGATTTACATTCATATATTTACAGTTACATTTGTGTATTTATTGTGTAATCGTTCACAGCTACATGTGCTCATGTATAGTCAAGTCCACATGTATAGATGACGTAACAACACTTGTTTTTGTTGTTAATACTGCACTTCATCTCACGAGCACTTCTCATTCCGAAACAGCAGCGTCTGTACCTGCGCCGCATCCTGCCACGCCGTCGCCTCGTCTTCGCTCGGGTGGATGCCGTGATTCCAGCGCTGCTGCACGACGTAAACCACAGGCTCTGCTGAGATGTTAAATTTTGAAGACCAGCGGATTTCCAGACGCCCTGACGGCAATTCGAGGAAGGTCAGTTCACTCCTGGGCTTCAGAGGGACACCTGAGGACAGAAAGCATCGTTATGTGATCTGGTCACACAAACACCACCTACAGTACATGCTGCTTGTGTCTTCCTGCTGAAGAGACTCCCAGCCTTCCTTACAGTGCTAATACAGAGTTCTGCTACAGAACACCTGGACATGTCCTCCTACACCAGGATGTTCATGATGTCTCATTAAACAGTGTCATTAAGCAGTAAACATGGTTACGTACATGCTTATGCAGCTTTAAGTGATGTTTTGCTGTTTAATGTTTAATATAATGTAAAAGTGTGAAGACAGGAGGAACACCACCTTACTGCGCTACCCTCCCATCAGTCCTTCAGAGCTCCGAAACCCTCTGGCAGAGTCGCTAATGAAACACAGCTGTAGCTCATTAGCAAGACCTCCATAAACAGGCCACTCTGTCCGTCACTTTGCCAAGCTATTTGTTTAAGTTCTGCACCATGGTTGTTCTTCACTCCTGATTCATACTGAAGGTCTGTAACAGTCTGGCGGGAAACTGCGGCGGCCTCGCCACCACAAAAGCCTCGCAGAAGCTGATGGAGGTACGTCGAGGTACGCAGCCCAATCACGCTCACTAATGAGAAGCAAGTACGACAGTAACGACAGCCACGGCCTGCGCACCGCTTCCTCTGGTTCCTCACCGCATGAGGTCGAGTCCTCCTCACATACTCACTCTTAATGTAATAAAGACGTAATGGAGAACAGGACAGCTGGAGTCACCAGAACTAACCTAGCCCCCATAGCAAGAGGCCTGAAATGGCAGTGTGGGATATAAAATATGTATGTGTGTGTATAAATACACTCTGTGCTGACAGAACAGTGTGATTACCTGCTGCGAATAAAAGCAAATGTGTAAAATAAACGGATCTGAACATTACGTCCACGGTGGCAGGAAGCAGAATGTCAAATCTGTGCGGCTCAAAATATCCCTGGTTTATTTGCAGCTTCCACAACCATGGCTGTGACGGCCCCATTGTCTCTGAAACAGGGGGGTATTTTACTGCGTATTATACTCAACTTTTATAGCCTAGCCACAGAACGTTGCTGGAATGAATCTCCGGGGTTTTTTTTGTTTTGTTTTGTTTTGTTTTTTAAAAAGCATATGACTAAGTACACTGCTGATCTGAACTCGTCGTGTATTCCTAGCCGTGCCACGTACCACATGTCCTCACTACTGACTCGTCTCTGTTCCCCAAGCAAGGTTATCACAACCTTCGCCTGAGTACCAGCTCCATGTTACATTCATTCATGTAACCTTCTGATCTCAGGTTTCACCTCACTGGCCCAGCTGAGCCTTGGTTTTTCATGAGGCACTTCTGGTTTCAAGGCACTCGTCAGGTTTTAAGAGTTTGAAACTCAGTGGCCTGCCACATGTCTGCCACATGTCTGGCTCCTCCACATCATGACATCATACCCTCAGGTTGAAAGGCCTGATGCCTAAATGAGAAATTCATCATTTTAAAGCATTAAGGGATGGGTTCCAGGTGCTACTCTAACACAAGAGTCACAGTGGAATTTTTTTGGTGGAGAAAATCAAATCATCATACAGCTGTGGATTCTGGTGTGTGTGTTTATTGAATGTGCCCTTCCATGAGTTCAGCAAGAAGAAGTAACATTCCTGGGAGCATTAGTGCCATCAGCACTGCTATCAAGTACTGAATGTGGGGCCAAAATGAATGGTTACCTGGACCTCCATTGTGGGTTTGTGAAGAAGTTCAGGGCATTACTTCAGGGCTCTGTGAGCACTGATCTGAGCGTGCTCGGTTGCTGTTCGGCTTCATTCACAGCTTGAGCTGTCCAGACTTTTTGTTTGAATTCTGCAATACGAGGCCTTCAAGCTCGCTCAGGGCTTCAGACCTGTGGCAGACAAATCTGCCGGGACAGGGAAGAAGGTGGTCACATGACAGCTCATGCTTGGATATCCTAGTGCTCAATAGACCAGGATGTCCCCTGATTAAAGTAGTCTCAAGGGATGTCTGATTTCTGCTTACACAATCAGGGCACAACTTACTCTTCTTACTCAGCTCACGGGGTTGAGTTGATCAGGGCTCATGGTTCCATTGGATGTCCTTTGTATTTGGACTGAGCATGCCCTTTAGCCTGAACCTCCCAGAAACCCTGCACCCAGTCTGTCAGCGCCACTGTAACCATGTCCACAGATTTAGTTGTGGCGCCAGTTGGTGAATTCCTTGCCCTCACCCTCTAGAACCGGCCTGATGGAGCCATGTCACTCACTTTCATCTGCAGTGCTGTGTATCTCATGGATCTTCTAAGGTTAGCTGTGGATCATCCCACTTGTATAGACTACTCAATAAGAGTCTCACTTTCACTCCAGTGCATAATCTGGGCCTGATACTGTACCTGAGACACAATTCTGTCATCCTGAAAATCCCGTTAACACACTCCGTACTCAGGTTATCCGTGCTCTGTCACACCTGTACGCAGTAATCATTTATAAGCTGGAAGGGTTCCCCTTTAGAGTCTGGCTCCAATCGAGGTTTCTTGCTGGTATCATCTCAGAGGCTTCTCCCACACTATACTCTCACCTCCTGCTTGGTCATTGTGGATCTTTCTTACTCCTGTAATGCTGCTCAATGCCTTTGTCTTTTGTAAGGTTTGCTTTTCTCCTTTGCGCATCAGAGCGTGGGAATCAGATAGGAATGAGAGCCTTGCCACAAGCCCAACAGTGGCAGTTTACGAGGCCTTGAACTGGGGCTTGAACCCCTGACCTTCTGATCACCAACCCAGAGACTCGGGTTAAAGGTCGTCTCTTAAAGGTACCTTGAAGCAGATCACGCAGGGGACACTGAGATCTTGTTCTACAGTCATACACTTTACCTCTGAAATACTCCTCCATGAACGTGCTACACAAACACCTTAAAAATACATTACGATGAGGTTCCTCACTGAACATTTATTGCCAATCACAGAGTGACTGATTCAGAAGATTAGTGGACGTCCCTTGAATTTGGATTGATCTTCAAAGCTATTCAAATCGATTTGTGACGGGAGGCCCAGCTGAACTGCGACTAATGTGAGATGAGTAGGACTTCCAACACCATCAGTCATATTCCGTACAATGTACATATACTGACTGATTTGTCTGCCATTTTTATTGGAGAAGAAAAGAAGAAACTTTTTTTGCCGTATTTTATATTCACTCATTCCAGCGTGCATACACTGATGTTAAAATGCTGCAAATGCTAATCGCAATGATTGAATAAAAGAACTTGTACTGCTCCTACACTGCTCCTCAGGAGTGCGCTACACACAGCAACAAACCTCTCAGCAAACCCCTGAACTAAATAAATGAATGAATGAATTAATAATAAAGCGGAGCAGTGAAGCAATGAACACGCCTGATAACTGTTAAATGGCCAATAAACAACAAAGTCAAGTGATAACACAGAGGCAGAAACAGAACACCATGCTGTCTGTGAGACTTGAGGCTCTCAGTGGTAGGAAAGAAAGAAAAGGTCACGTTCCATTCCGATCCTCGGCGAAGGACACGCCAGAGCCGAAGGTCCTCCACCTGCAGGTTCTCCACATCTGACAGCGATTTGGGCCACAATGCTCAATTTCAAGTTTAATGCTCTACAGCTTCACAAAAATTACACCCCCTCTAGTCCCCCGAGAAGACAAAAGGGAAAGGAAAAAAGGAAATAATTATTTGCTTATTGTGAAGAGGTGAATTTGCGGTGACCTGTAGAGACAAATGAGAAACAACAGCAAGTTCTTTTCGACCAGTACACAACCGTGAAGTGTTCAGTGTTGAGGAAAGTTCCTGTGATATAGCTGTACCTTTATAGATGTTCCTGGGCGTTTGACAGGTCCGCCCGCAGCCGTTCGAGCAGCACTTCTTGTGGGAGGAGCAGTGGGCGTCGTTCTCGCAACTCTCCACGCACGCGGCAGCAAATCCTGTCGCTCGATCTGGAGCTGGACACGCCCCCTGCTTCACCGTTTCCACCGAGAGAAAAAACTCGCAGCTCACCACGCACTCTGACTGTTTATTCGGGAAGACGGACTGTAGAAGGACAACATGGGGAGGGTCAGAGCATGGCCAGTAGGCCGCTAGCGTAACACGTTAGCAATAGCCTGAGTGCAAAAGCCGGAGCTTACCTCACACAAATCCTGACACTCATTCTCGGTGAGGTCCCAGGATGCTTTGCAGGGCTCGAGACACTGAAGACAAACAGCAGAAAGCAGAAGCATATGCAGTGCAATGTGAGCCAAGATGACACACGTAGCTGAAGGTTTCACAGAATGCTAATGTAGCATGTGTACGAGGGGGTGACCGATTAGCACAGGTCAGAAAAAGTGAAATGAAAGAAGAAAAGTAAAACTGTTGCAGGAAATTATTCTGTAGAAGCATTTTTTCCTGGTCAAAGGAAGCGTGGTTCTTTGCTATAATAATAATTAATTAATAACAGACCAAACAACAACCATTTGGCTTGGATTATTGTGTGTGGGTCGGGTTATAATGTGTAGGCAGGGTTATTATGTGTGAAATCCAATGGCCTTATGACCAAATTCAAATGAAAATTTTGACGATACCCCCCCGCACACACACACACAGTAACCCTGTCCATGCTGTACATGATAACCCCGCCCACTCATGATAACTCCCCCCACATAATGACCAAGATCAGTAAAGTGTGTTTAACAGTACAGTTTAGTAGAGATGAGGGAAAATTGATTAAATTACTTAAATTAAATTATTATTTAGTGTTGTGATTCGTGTATCTCCACAATCATATCATATCAGGTGACCCCAGGTGACGCTACTGCTTACAGCCTACAGCTTAATCTGGAATTTGCTTTGGTCTGCAGCATAGTGTTTAAAATAGTGCCCCGTTCCACAATTATGCATTTAATGAAATTCATTTTATCCATATTTTCAAGAAAATGTAACATATACCTTGTCTAAAAAATTTAAACAAATGCGAAACTTTTAGTGTGTGTGATGTTTTGTTTAATTAGCATGTTGTTTTAAATTTTTTAAAAGAAAAAAATCGGAGAGACTTACCAAGTGAAGCAATATCATACACACACACACACACACACACAAGCATTAGAGCAGTAATCCTGAGGAACGTGGGATTTTCTTCTGCTAATGAAGCGAGGCTCCTCAGCAGGTGGCGTCAAACGCTAAGTCTTAGCTTTAATTATTGATTTAAATGCAGCCGGAAGAAACCGACAACAAAGAGGCCTCTCGAAGAGAGAAAAAAGAACGACCAAGAGAGAATAGAAACGATGAATTATTCATGCGACCCACAATCGGAGGATCGTGGGTAATTTATGAGTGGAGTGAGCACAGAAGCAGCTCCGGTACACGCAGAGTGTAAGGAATGCATTTTATCAAACAGGAAACTTTGACTTAGTCTCTTAAATAAATACAATAACCCGTTTTCTTATCATCCATTAAAACATCCAGTGAAAGCTAACGAGTGTGTTCTAGCCGCAGTGACCTGGTGGTTCTGCTTACGTTACTAAACACTGTAAACATGTCAGAATAACTACACTGAGAAACCATACAAGAACTGTAGGAGTTCCTCAGGGCTCTGTGTTAGGCCCGATCTCATCCACACACGGGATTTAAATTGTTACACCCGGGCTAACTCTTCCATTCACAACTCACACACAAACCTACAGTATACACACACACACACACACACACACACAGGTCTGTCATACATTTGTTGCTAGAGATGTGGAAATGTTTGTCTCTTAACTGAAAGTTAAGTGTGTGTATATTGTACTGAATGCACTTCGCTCTCACTCGTCTCCTCGTTTCTGTAACCAGCGCTCCTCACACCTCAGCACTCACACGTAAGTTTTCAATATGTTTCTGTCTGTCTGCCCGTCTGTCTGCTTATCAGTCTGTCTACTGTGTCTGTCTACTTGTTTGCTCATCTGTCCGTCTGTCCGTGTGGCCATCTGTCTTTATGCCCGTCTGTCTGTTTGTCTGTCTGCTTATCAGTCTGTCTACCTGTGCCTGTCTGTCTGTCTGCTCATTTGCCCATCTGTCGATCTGTCTGCCCATCTATCTTTAAACCTCTCTATCTGTCCGTCTGTCCACCTGTCTGTCTATCTGTTCATCTGTCTGCTGCTCTTTCCACCTACTTGACTGCACTAATCAACACTAAGAGGGAAAAAATCTCCAGTTGTTTTGTAACACAGATTTTATATCTCAATAGAATTTAACCAGTGCTTCTCTCTCTCTCTCTCTCTCTGTCTCTCTCTCCTTTGTCTGTTTATCCTTCTCTATAAAAGCTAAGTCTTTTGAAAGATAAAGAAACAAAATGACCAAAAAAAGGACAAAAGCCTCAGTGCATTCTGGGAGGCCAATGTTGGTGAAACAGCATGTTAATGAAGGCCACATCACCCCCATCCCCTCTCTCTCTCTCTCTCTCTCTCTCTCTCTCTGCTTTCTTATATTTTCCAGTACCGAGCGATTGTGCCGAGCGGTTGTGCCGAGCGATTGTACCGAGCGGTTGTGCCGAGCGGTTGTGCCGATCGGTTGTGCCGATCGGTTGTGCCGAGCGGTTGTGCCGAGCGGTTGTGCCGAGCGGTTGTGCCGATCGGTCGTGCCGAGCGGTCGTGCCGAGCGGTTGTGCCGAGCGGTTGTGCCGAACGGCCGTACTTGTAGCCGTCACACAGTTGGAGGAGCTCTGGAATAAAAGTCATGACATCATGGATCGTTTCACCTCCTACAGGTTCTTGAGAAGTTTTGTGTACATCTAATGTCCACTACATGGCCATAAGTATGTGCACCCCTGACCATCACACCGTTCCAGGTTTATTCCCTGTTCTGCTATGATGCGCTCCAACTCTGGGAAGTAGGACTGCGGTGGTGTGAGTTCCTGTTTACCACAAATGTTTTTTTGTGATGGCGGTGATGTCGAGTAAACTTTACATACTGTATATACCGAGGGCAAACTTTACGTATAAACTTTATACGTGAAAAGACACTTAAAATGAGACATAAGAAGGACGTTAACAATGTGAAATAGTCAGTGGTGGTGTACTCACAGCAGCTGAGAGGTGAGAGGCAGCTTGAATGACTACGAAGCATGGAGAAAGACCTAGCAGCAGCTGGGAAAGTGGACGTTTCGAGTGCCTCTCTACCGTATTATACTCAGGTTCACATTTCGGGGACTGAAAACGTTGCTAAGCAACAAGGTAACGACATTTCACATCAGTAATAAACGTCAGTTCTCAGTCAGCTATTAGCTAGGCGTAAGTGCTTAGCCTAACGCTGGTTATTTTTGTCCTTCCTGTATATCTGAACTTTGACACTGTTTGAAAACCAAATCATTCACGTCACAAAAAAAAAAAAAAAAAAAAAAAGCACGTAAATGGAAACTGACGGGAAACGAAAGAAAGCGTGAGGAAATAAAAGGACGCCCTGTCTCCACCTGTTTATTTCCCAGGCCTGAGTTTTCCCCGAGTGACTGACGTTGATAAAATAAACAGGAGAGAAAAGTCAGCAGTAACGTGACTGTACGTCTGAATGACGCCGCCTGAACGTGAAGCTGTGTCTCCGGTGAAAAATAAAATTCATTAGAACTCAGGTCAGGATTAAGGCATGTGGTTGTTAGTGGTGAGCTGAAGCAGATCAGTGTGTGCTGCGTGAGGAGAGGGGGTCATTACCTTCGAACACTGCTTGTGATTCTGACACCAAACCAAAGATCCGTTTCCCTGCAATGAGAAAAAAACAAGCCATGAATATCTCATAAAGCAGCTATGTTAGAAACATCTGGGCCAAGTAAGGCTGCTGGGAGCGCGCACTCTACGTCACACTCGGTCAGGAGGTGATTTACACTCCGCCGATCGGCTCGGCTCGGCTCGGCTCACAGGGGGGTTGATTAGTTTCCCGTAACAGCAGCTCTGACAGTCGTACAGGTTTATGCGAATGTGCGTTACATAAACCCGCAGACAGAAACAATACAAACCCAACTGCTAAATAAATCAAAGTGAAAACACTAAATTGCTCACGTTCATCATCAACTTCAAATGATTTCTGGAAAAAAATCTCTCTCCAGAAAAGCTTGAAAAATTGTTTTGTTTGTCTTTAAGCAGAGTGAAGTCTGTGATGCTGTGCACTCCGCCTCACTGAGAGATTGTAACATGCCCTGTGGTTGCTATGGTGACCCAGGTGGTTATTTGGGTGTTGCAATGTAGTTACTATGGATCTTCAGGTTCCATAGTAGCTACTTATGAGTTGCTATGTGATTGATGTTGCTATGTGGTTGCTATGGTATTCCAGGTACTTAACTACGTGTTGCTATGTGGTTGCTTTGGTATTCCAGGTGCTTAACTTCGTGTTGCTATGTGGTTGCTATGGTATTCCAGGTACTTAACTACGTGTTGCTATGTGGTTGCTATGGTATTCCAGGTACTTAACTACGTGTTGCTATGTGGTTGCTATGGTATTCCAGGTGCTTAACTACGTGTTGCTGTGTGGTTGCTATGGTGTTCCAGGTGGTTAACTACGTGTTGCTGTGTGGTTGCTATGGTATTCCATGCTACTGTTTTGGTGTTACTTATTGTATGTTATACCAGGTAGTTCCTAGCACATGACCAGGTAGTTAATATTCCACATGGTTACGAGAATGTTGCTATTGTATTCCCAGTGAGTGTTACAGTGTTACATTGTTTCTAGGTGTTTGCTGAAGTATTCTCCAGGTAGATGCTCCACTGTTCCAGACAGTTGCTAGCAGGATGCTGTGGTATTCCACACGGTTGGCACGGTTCTGGTGCCATGTGATGTGTAATTATCTTGAACATAGTAGAGTAGGACGGACCTGTAAGACATTCCAGGGAAAACCAGAACTCTAATGCTTGCTAAGTGGAAACTACTAGATGCTTGATGATGTGGTGTTAATGCTCAGATGTGGTGTTAACGCTCAGTACGCTCAGTACGCTGTGGCCGTGCCCAAAACATCTTTATGGTGTTTATGTTCCCTCAGATTAAAGTGTTAGATGGAGAGAGAGGAGGAGGAATGAAAGGCTGAATTTAAAATGCTATATATTTTATACATCCCGATGGACGAGTGGGAAATCTGTGACACGCCTTCAGCTTAATAAAACAAAAAAGAGTCGTATCTCAGGCGTTGGGTGTTCCCCATCTCTGTCCGTCAGGAAACGTTCTTTTAGCACCAGTCAGGTTCTCAGTGGAATGTTACACTACTTATTTCAATTTCTCTTTGTACAGACGTTGTCCTGCACGCTGGGGACGCGAACAGTCGCCGGCTTAAAGAAACAGTTTGGTCATTAAAGGTCCCGTTTAGTGATTAGCAGTAAAGAGGTAGTTAGCATACCATTACACAACCACACACACACACAACCTCAGACCATTACACAACCACACACACACAACCTCAGACCATTACACAACCACACACACACAACCTCAGACCATTACACAACCACACACACACACAACCTCAGACCATTACACAACCACACACACAACCTCAGACCATTACACAACCACACGCACAACCTCAGACCATTACAAAACCACACACACACAACCTCAGACCATTACACAACCACACACACAACCTCAGACCATTACACAACCACACACACACAACCTCAGACCATTACACAACCACACACACACACAACCTCAGACCATTACACAACCACACACACAACCTCAGACCATTACACAACCACACGCACAACCTCAGACCATTACAAAACCACACACACACAACCTCAGACCATTACACAACCACACACACAACCTCAGACCATTACACAACCACACACACACAACCTCAGACCATTACACAACCACACACACACACAACCTCAGACCATTACACAACCACACACACACACAACCTCAGACCACTACACAACCACACACACAACCTCAGACCACTACACAACCACACACACACACAACCTCAGACCATTACACAACCACACACACAACCTCAGACCATTACACAACCACACACACAACCTCAGACCATTACACAACCACACACACAACCTCAGACCATTACACAGCCACACACACAACCTCAGACCATTACACAACCACACACACACAACCTCAGACCATTACACAGCCACACACCTCAGACCACCACACACACACCTCAGACCATTAGACAACCACACACACAACCTCAGACCATTACACAGCCACACACACAACCTCAGACCATTACACAGCCACACACACAACCTCAGACCATTAGACAACCACACACACAACCTCAGACCATTAGACAACCACACACACAACCTCAGACCATTACACAACCACACACACACAACCGCAGACCATTACACAACCACACACACACAACCGCAGACCATTACAAAACCACACACACACAACCTCAGACCATTACACAACCACACACACAACCTCAGACCATTACACAACCACACACACAACCTCAGACCATTACACAACCACACACACAACCTCAGACCATTACACAACCACACACACACAACCTCAGACCATTACACAACCACACACACAACCTCAGACCATTACACAACCACACACACAACCTCAGACCATTACAAAACCACACACACACAACCTCAGACCATTACACAACCACACACACAACCTCAGACCATTACACAACCACACACACACACAACCTCAGACCATTACACAACCACACACACAACCTCAGACCATTACACAACCACACGCACAACCTCAGACCATTACAAAACCACACACACACAACCTCAGACCATTACACAACCACACACACAACCTCAGACCATTACACAACCACACACACACAACCTCAGACCATTACACAACCACACACACACACAACCTCAGACCATTACACAACCACACACACAACCTCAGACCATTACACAACCACACACACAACCTCAGACCATTACACAACCACACACACAACCTCAGACCATTACACAACCACACACACAACCTCAGACCATTACACAACCACACACACAATCTCAGACCTTTACACAACCACACACACAATCTCAGACCATTACACAACCACACACACACACACGCACAACCTCAGGCCATTACACAACCATACACACAACCTCAGACCATTACACAACCACACACACACACAACCTCAGACCATTACACAACCACACACACAACCTCAGACCTTTACACAACCACACACACAATCTCAGACCATTACACACCCACACACACACACACGCACAACCTCAGACCATTACACAACCATACACACACAAACACACACACACAAAACCTCAGAGCATAACACAACCCCTCACACACACACACAACTTCAGACTATTGCAACAACACATCCTTAAACCATTACACAACCATACAATATCTGAAACCATTAAACAATCAAATATACAACAAACAAAGAAACACACAACCTTGGGTCATTACACAATCACACACACACAACCTCAGACTATTACAACAACACAACCTTAAACAGTTACACAACTACACAATAGTGCTGTATGATTTAAATGATTATGTAAATAAACCACTCAGTGTGTGTGTGTGTGTGTGTGTGTGTGTGTGTGTGTGTGTGTGTGTGTGTGTACATCCTTAAGAGCCTAAACCAAGTATAACATTAGTCTTCATTCATTCAGGCAAGTTGTGTGTGTGTGTGTGTGTGTGTGTGGTTGTGCAATGGAACACACACACACACACACACACACACACACACACACACACACACACCTCGTTTGATTCGCTTCCCAAACGATCCGGTATTAAAGTGAACACGGCCTAAAGGACTTTACGATGTTTATCTTTCCCTCGGTTTGAGACGAGAGAGAGAGAGAGAGAGAGAGAGGAGGAATGAAAGGATGAATTTAAAACGCGATATATTTAATAACTCCCTGAGGACCGGCGGGAATTCTCAGACACGCCTCCGGCTTTAATCGGCCGAGAATAAATAATCAGACGTAAAGATGTACTTTTTGTGAAACAGTGCTTCTTTCACTTTTTGTTAGAAAGAGTGGTGTTTTACGGCGCGGGTGTTTCCCGCTCTGTGTGTTACGGGTAAAGTGCACACACTGAACACCTAGTTTATTTACACTGCGTTAATAATGATGATTACTCAGTGCGGTAACTGACCGTGCTCTACGCTCGCTACATGCTGATCCGGCGGAAATGCTGTGACTGCTCTAACACCACATGGAAGGAGTCTCCAGTGTCAAAGGTAAAACTCAGAAGCTTTCCAAAAGTAAAAAAAAAACCTATATAGAATGTGATGATGTGATAAGCGGTGGTGTGAGGAAGTGACACGACTCGTTAGTTTAATTTAGTGTTTTGTTCATTTATATTTCATGCTGCTGTCTAGTCTGTTAATTATTAAATATTCAATTAATGTTAGACATTGTACTGTGTAAAACATTCAGAAGGTAGGTTCTGTTTCTGTGTGTGTGTGTGCAGGCATTTGAACCTCCTGACTAATTAGACAAAAGAGCCAGGGGTTTTGTTTTTGCAGCTGACCCGATCCTCTAATAAGCACTTGAAAGGACTCTAGACCTGCGCGGCCTGCACAACACACACACACAATCAGACAAGGAGTCGACTCTTTTAGGTCACACTGAGAGCTGACTCGCGTTTGTGTGTGTGTGTGTGTGTGTGTGTGTGTGTGTGTGTGTGTGTGTGTGTGTGTGTGTGATGTGTAGCATTATATTTTTAATAATTTATAAATAACTGTTGTTATATTGTTAGTTAAACTGTAGAGTAACACTTAGTTAGTTACAAAGGAGTCATCTGGGCTCCAAATGAGTCGACTGTTCTAGATGAGCCGAGTCAAATTAACCGACTCGATGAACAGATAAAGTGTACATTGAGTCCTCTACATAAACATTTTTGAGTTACGAACTTTAGAAGATACAAACAATCATTCACAGACGTTAGATCACATGTCTGGTGTATATCATCACGTGTGTGCAGCGTGCATTCCAGGATGTCCAGAAGCGAGCGTGAAAGCAGCGCTGATGAAGCCGGTACTGCTGAGAAGCGGTGAGCAACAACGATGGAGACAAACGTGAAAGTAACTGAGAAAATGGAGCGAAGTGGAAAGAGGGCAGACATCACTTGTTCTTTTAACATGAACCGTTCAACCATCGGTTCGATTCTGAAGAACACTGTAGTGTAACACACTGTGTAGAGACACGTGTGTGAGGATCCTAGGACATGGACACATGTGTGAGGATCCTAGGACATGGACACGTGTGTGAGAATCCTAAGACATGGACACGTGTGTGAGGATCCTAAGACATAGACAAGTGTGTGAGGATCCTAGGACATGGACATGTGTGTGAGAATCCTAGGACATAGACAAGTGTGTGAGGATCCTAGGACATGGACAAGTGTGTGAGGATCCTAGGACATGGACACGTGTGTGAGGATCCTAGGACATGGACACGTGTGTGAGGATCCTAAGACATGGACACGTGTGTGAGGATCCTAAGACATAGACAAGTGTGTGAGGATCCTAGGACATGGACACGTGTGTGAGGATCCTAGGACATGGACAAGTGTGTGAGGATCCTAGGACATGGACACGTGTGTGAGGATCCTAGGACATGGACACGTGTGTGAGGATCCTAGGACATGGACAAGTGTGTGAGGATCCTAGGACATGGACACGTGTGTGAGGATCCTAGGACATGGACACGTGTGTGAGGATCCTAAGACATGGACACGTGTGTGAGGATCCTAAGACATAGACAAGTGTGTGAGGATCCTAGGACATGGACACGTGTGTGAGGATCCTAGGACATGGACACGTGTGTTGGACTCAGGAACGGAACTCACTCGTATGTTGGACTCTGTGTTTCTCTTACTGTATTTCATTCTCATCAAATTGCGATAAAGCCCTGAAACTGGAGACTCCTTCCACAATACAATACAATTTGTACAAATAATGTTGTATTTGTAATGTTGTAACAATTATGTTTGTAACCAATCATTTTCCAATTACGCCGGTTTATTCCAATAGCACGCGCGCGCGCACACACACACACACACACACACACACACACACACAGAGTAAATGATCCTTCCTCATATTAAATGTTTAAATAATTCGCTAAAATGTGAAAAAAAGAAAGCCAGAACAGCATTTCACAAATTTAGAAATCAGAATTGTGCAAGAAAAGAAACAAACAAACACAAATAAATAAACAAACAAAGAAACCCTTGTGTAGTGACACGAGGCGGTAATAAAGCGGTCTGGTGTCGCACCTGTGTGTGTGAGCTGATGGCGGTGATGCGGGTGAGGTGCAGGCTGAGGCACCGGGAGGCGCAGCGCGCGCGGCTCACACCCGCCACCAGCACCGACTCGCCGCGCCGCCTCGCGCTCCCCTCCGCCGCCCCGGTTACCATGGCGACCAGAACCGCCGCCGTAATCCACAGGCTCGCGCAGCACATCGCGGCTCGCGCTCCTCGTCCCCGTGCTACTGTCTACACACTCCGGGTCTCTATCTCTCTCACACACACACACACACACACACACACACACACACACAGACACACAGAGAGTTTCTGTCTCTCTCTCTCACACACACACACACTCTACACACTGTCTCGCTCTCTCTCTCTCTCTCTCTCTCTCTCACACACACACACACACACTGAAGTGAGGCGCGGAGGAGAACTTTCATTTTATCAATGAAGGGGGCGGGGCCACATCCAGACCTGAGCGCTGATTGGAGGAGGACCAGGCGCGCGCGCGCGCGTGGGTGAGTAAAACAGTCTGTCCGCGCGCGCCAACAGGTAGAGTTGATGAGCCATACGACAGTGTTTTACACACACACACACACACACACACACACACACACTAAACAACAACAAGAGGCTAAAAAAACAAAGGTTACAGTTTATTTCTGTCAGTTTACATGCGTGTGTGTGTGTGTGTGTGTGTGTGTGTGTGTGTGTGTGTGTGTGTGTGTGTGTGTGTGTTTTAGTATTTTGTGTAAGCTTTAGTGAAGACGCACGGCGGGTCAGGAGAATGTTAAGGACGGTAGCAAGAAGAAAAGGGAGTCGAGAGGGATCATAAACTAAGTGATTAATGTCTATTCATTTCATATCTGACTTCATTTCTTTGGGAAGCTGGAATCAAAGCCGGACCTGGAGGTGCAAGGCAACAGTGCTAACCACCAAAAAGATGATTATAGTGGTGGAAACTCGTAATATTTTGGGGTGGCTGGAACGGATTATCTGCATTTACATTATTTCCTATGGGAAAGTTTTATGTAGTAATAATATGCCAAAGAATTCAATTCCACTTTAATAGCTCAGTGTCAGTCCTGCATCACTATAACTTTAGTGTTTATAACATCTTTATAATTGGTAGTCATGACCCTGGATGTGTTTGGAAATCTAAAACTCTGGCTATATCAGGTAATTTAATACGCCGCTAAGTGCTAAGTTAAGTTATAGCATATCTCTGCTCATTTTAAAAAAACCTCAGATTATTCAGAAGCTGTTGATTAATTCTTTATAACAGCGCCCCCTACAGAAGTGCAGGTGTATATAAATGCGCTCGCTCCAATGCGTTACAGTTTCAGTAGGAACCGCTCATTCAGGGGGACGTGCACAGAACACGCTCCAGATAAACCCGTTAGCTTCAGGTATCTTCAGGATAGAAGAGTTCTTTGCACTTCTTTTTGGTTTCCATGTCAGCACGATAAAAGGAGTCTCCAGTTTTAGTAGCGGAGCTGGTGTTTGTATGATGTTATTCTTTAACTAATAATAATAATAATAATAATAATAATAATAATAAAGTTTTAAAAATAATAAAACAAGATTTAATTTTATTTTGTTGTGATTTTTACATTTTGACTTATAAATTATAAATACATTTTGCCATTATAATAACATAAAAAAAAATCATAAAACATGGTGCTTGTGTGATTATGATAAATTATGTGGAGGTGTAGGTTGTACATATAAAGTTTTAGAGCTTAGAGAACAGAAAAACATATACTTTCGAATGTGCTATGCTTTCTATGCTAATCCTTCTGACAAAAAAGCATTAAAAAGCCGAAGAAAGCATTTCCACAACCTACAAACCTCTTATCTCTTCATCCAGGAAGGATTAGCTAACTGTACGAGATGTTGTAGAGCACGCTAACCAAGCCTGCCGCCATTAAAGTAGTGAAAATGAGTCAGCATTTTTATTAGCACAGCTCCCCAGAGGCTTCGTTATTTATTAGCCGTCCTGACTTCACTTTCTGCCACCACATCGGCAGCAGATAATGAGGCTTTATTGCCTTTTATGTCATAAACCAGAGCGAGGCACAAACTGGGACCTGCGATTTGGCCCAGCGAGACAGCTAGCTCCAGGGCTAGATCGCACTCTGTGCCAGAAGTTTCGATTCGTAGTTCCATAATGAAGCCCGGAATTGGACCTTATGGCCAACAGGAAGCCGCTTGCCAGGAATAACTCATAATGTTTCGCGTTGCCCACACACACGGCGAGCGAGCGAGCTCTCGGGACCGCCATGCTGTCCGCGCTGTTTTTATAAAAAAGTTTTCTGAGGGTCAGTAATTATACGTGGCCTGTGCATGTCGTGTTTTCTCAAAAGTCTAAAGTTAAAGATCCTCGGCCGCTTGTAAACATGGAACAGTGTGCGGGCCTCGCACCCGATTGTGCTCTGAATAGCTTGGAAATAAAAAAATGAAAAAGGCAAATAACAAGATAATATAAGATCTAAAAAAGACAATTAAAGTAAAACTTCTAGAATTCGACAGTTCTGTATGTTCTGTATACTACTGTATATGCCACACACAACAGTCATGCTACACTTCCCAGCAGCCCCTGCACGTCTCTTGGTGTGTTTGAGTCAAATCTCGTGGCTGGATCCTCACCTTCCCTCATTCCCAACAGAAAGCGAGACCGCTATGCAGCAGGATAGTGTGAAGTGGAGCTCCCATACTTAGGATTTTGAGGGTTGGAGGGGCAATAGTCAGTGGACCGGGGAGCAGAGCTCCAGCCTACAGGGCGGCGTTCAGCGCGGGGAGATGCTGAAGGCGCGGCGTGCAGCGTAGCGTTCCTGGTTGAGGTCAGCAACCCCTCCACACAGCCCCACTCATGGTGGAGGTCAACTGTGTTCAATCACACCCCCCCCCCCCCTCATGTTACCAGGTTGTGTTTGATTGTTAAGATTAGTTTATCTGGTTTATAAATTTCAGTTTGTTCTGTTGCTTCTGTTAGACTCCTGGTTGTCATCATTAGCAATAAATTAGTGCTTTTGTTATAATTAAGTGTTTAATTAGTGTTTGTTTGGAAAATGACACGGTTATTTATCGTATTTTACGGTATATTATTAATGGTTAATTAATCACACGGTTTATTAAAGGAGAAGCCTGCGGCTGCATTCTTATGGCGTCTCACTCCTGAGACAGAGAACTAAGAGGAGACAAACTCACTCCAAACTCACTCGTCTCCTCTGAGTCTAAACACATTGTTCACTCTTTATCTTCTTTTCTTTGATCTATTTTCTTCTTTGATCCTCAACCCATTTTTAAGACATGCTGTGTGTGTCACATTCTTTCACACGTGTCTTTACTCTTTGCTCCTTCCTGAAAATAATCAATACTTTAGACGATGAGCACACAGGAAGAAGAAAAAGTGTTCATCTCCACGCTGGAGAGCCGAATCTGCTGCTGTAAGGAGGACGCTGTATGTTCAGCCCTGCTCCCAGTGGAACACTGTTCCCACTGCCCTTCATGTACTAACCTGAAGTAACAGCGCACTACACTCAGGTGTACACGGAGATCCCAGATTCACACACTGACACACTTTAGCTGCTATAAACATTGTTTATGTCATTATTTGAGATATTTAATTTATGTATATTGTTTTTGTTTTATTTTGTTCTGATTTTTGAATATTTGTTGTATTTTAACTAGTAAGAACTATTATTTCGTTGCACGAAAACTTTTTCTTTGTTATGAGGCTGCTAAGAACCACGTGAAACGGGTAAACAAGTTAAGAAGAAGAAGCAAGTGTTCGCAAGTGAAGTTTGGTCGCGACAAGAAAAGAAAAAGATTTATGTTTGCAAGTGTACTCATTCCCTCTTGGTTATGTGCAGCCAGCGAGGTATGTTTATTTTTCTTTATTGTATATATTTAGTTTAGAGTTTGTTTATATCAACAAATGTTTGCTTATGTGTATTTTGTTCATTTGTATAGTTTGACGGTGGATTTGACTATGAAGTAACAAAAGAAAGATTAAATCCATCAGTTACAACAACTATGCTGTCGTGTATTTCCTGGAGGGAGTGATACACACACTGGCACACACTGATACACACTGATACACACTGACACACACTGATACACACTGATACACATTGACACACACTGACACACACTGACACACACTGACACACACTGATACACATTGACACACACTGACACACACTGACACACACTGGCACACACTGATACACACTGACACACACTGATACACACTGATACACACTGACACACACTGATACACACTGACACACACTGACACACACTGACACACACTGACACACACTGGCACACACTGATACACACTGATACACACTGACACACACTGATACACACTGATACACACTGACACACACTGATACACACTGACACACACTGACACACACTGGCACACACTGATACACACTGATACACACTGACACACACTGATACACACTGATACACACTGACACACACTGACACACACTGACACACACTGGCACACACTGATACACACTGATACACACTGATACACACTGACACACACTGACACACACTGATACACACTGACACACACTGACACACACACACACTGACACACACTGACACACACTGACACACACTGATACACACTGACACACACTGATACACACTGACACACACTGACACACACTGACACACACTGACACACACTGATACACACTGACACACACTGATACACACTGACACACACTGATACACATTGACACACACTGACACACACTGACACACACTGATACACATTGACACACACTGATACACATTGACACACACTGATACACATTGACACACACTGACACACACTGACACACACTGATACACATTGACACACACTGACACACACTGACACACACTGACACACATTGACACACACTGACACACACTGACACACACTGATACACATTGACACACACTGACACACACTGACACACACTGATACACATTGACACACACTGATACACATTGACACACACTGATACACATTGACACACACTGACACACACTGACACACACTGATACACAAGCACACACACTGATACACATTGACACACACTGACACACACTGACACACACTGACACACATTGACACACACTGATACACATTGACACACACTGACACACGTTGACACACACTGACACACACTGATACACAATGATACACACTGACACACACTGACACACACTGACACACACTGACACACAATGATACACATTGACACACACTGACACACACTGATACACATTGACACACACTGACACACACTGACACACTGATACACATTGACACACACTGACACACACTGACACAAACTGACACACATTGACACACACTGATACACATTGACACACACTGACACACACTGACACACACTGATACACACTGACACACACTGACACACACTGATAAACATTCATACAAACTGACACACACTGACACACACTGACACACACTGACACACACTGATACACATTGACACACACTGACACACATTGACACACACTGACACACACTGATACACAATGATACACACTGACACACACTGACACACATTGACACACACTGATACACATTGACACACACTGACACACGTTGACACACACTGACACACACTGATACACAATGACACACACTGACACACACTGACACACACTGACACACACTGATACACACTGACACACACTGACACACACTGACACACACTGATACACATTGACACACACTGACACACACTGACACACATTGACACACACTGACACACACTGACACACACTGATACACATTGACACACACTGACACACACTGACACACACTGATACACACTGACACACACTGACACACTGACACACACTGACACACACTGACACACACTGACACACACTGACACACACTGACACACACTGACACACACTGACACACACTGACACACACTGATACACACTGACACACACTGACACACACTGACACACACTGATACACATTGACACACACTGATACACATTGACACACACTGATACACATTGACACACACTGACACACACTGACACACACTGATACACAAGCACACACACTGATACACATTGACACACACTGACACACACTGACACACACTGACACACATTGACACACACTGATACACATTGACACACACTGACACACACTGACACACACTGACACACATTGACACACACTGACACACACTGACACACACTGACACACACTGATACACATTGACACACACTGACACATTGACACACACTGACACACACTGACACACACTGACACACACTGACACACACTGATACACATTGACACACACTGACACACACTGACACACACTGACACACATTGACACACACTGACACACATTGACACACACTGATACACATTGACACACACTGACACACACTGACACACACTGACACACATTGACACACACTGACACACACTGACACACACTGACACACACTGATACACATTGACACACACTGATTCAGATTGACACACACTGACACACACTGACACACACTGACACACACTGACACACACTGATACACATTGACACACACTGACACACACTGACACACACTGACACACATTGACACACACTGACACACACTGACACACACTGACACACACTGATACACATTGACACACACTGATTCAGATTGACACACACTGACACACACTGACACACACTGACACACATTGACACACACTGACACACACTGACACACACTGCCACACACTGACACACACTGATACACACTGACACACACTGACACACACTGATACACAATGATACACACTGATACACACTGACACACACTGACACACACTGCCACACACTGACACACACTGATACACACTGACACACACTGACACACACTGATACAGATTGACACACACTGACACACATTGACACACACTGACACACACTGACACACACTGACACACACTGATACACACTGACACACACTGACACACACTGATACACAATGATACACACTGATACACACTGACACACACTGACACACACTGACACACACTGACACACACTGACACACACTGATACAGATTGACACACACTGACACACATTGACACACACTGACACACACTGACACACACTGATACACATTGACACACACTGACACACATTGACACACACTGACACACACTGACACACACTGATACACACTGACACACACTGACACTTTCTATTTATTTTGCATGGAATTTTGTTGTAACTACAGAGATGGAAAATATTAAACATTTATCTCATCAGGGGCGTGTAAACTTTTTATTATGTACTGCACAATATAATCAATAGGTTGTGAAGATATGATTTAATACTCACTTAGGGAAAGAGTTTGGATTGGATAGGGTGTGTGTGCGTGTGTGTGTTTTTTTCATTAAAATAATAAATATTATTAAAATAAACAACAATTTTGAAACTTTGTTTGTTCCTTTACAGTTTTTTCTGATTGCCTAAGCACATTCTTTGTAACTATTGGCTATTTTTGCAAAACTCTACACACAAATAAGTAAAACTTTCACCCAATTATCAAAACATTGTAGTTCTCTTGCAAAAGCGAACACATCTAGATTAAATCTTCACACCTTCGTAAAAATGGTGTTTTCGTATCAAACAGTACACTCGAGCCATCATCTACTACAGACACAATGCGCCAACTGCACACTGATGGTATGAATACAAAACACATCTGGCTTTTGCTTTCTCTGTGTACAGATGTCAATTTGAGGTCATACTTTTGTCATAGCGTCATGTAAACATACAAGGATCCAAACTTCAAGTATTGGTGTTTATTCACACTCATCGAAACCAAGACAAAGTCAGAACACAAAATAGTAATTTCACAAAAAAAAAGGGAAGAAAAGACAATCAGCCTACATCAGCGGTGTCCAAATCCCGTCCTGGAGGGCGAGTGACCAGCACAGTGTGTAATTCACCAACACCTAAACACACCCACTGAACCTAGTCATTAACAGATGAGTTAAGTCAGCTGTGTTTGAGAAGAAGAAGCACCAAACTGTGTTGGACACTGGACCCCCAGGACTGGATTTGGACACCCCTGGCCTACATCATGTCGTCTTTCTGGGTCCGGCCACAAAATTTCGTCCAGATCGCATGCGATGTCCTCCAGTCCAAGGCACCGGGTCTGGTCTCTGAACAGTGAGCCTGTCATGTAACGTGTCCAGGATGCAATGATGTGTGCAGTGTTGTACGGGCCTATGGTTGCATCATGGTGAACAGCACCATTTTGGCTTATAGCTGCACACACGGTTATGTTACCACCACGTTGTCCTGGGACATTGATGATGGCACGGCGTCCCATAATGTTCCTGCCACGTCTCCTGGTTTTACTGAGGTTAAAACCGGCCTCATCTACAATACGTAGCTCATGTCCCATGGCATCTGCTTCTGGTTCCATCACTGTCTGGACAAGACAAAACAAATGCAACACATCAGGCCCATGCACAGCACTACAGGACGCACTTCCAAATTCAGAACCAGCCACACTATAGCTGACCTGCACATAGTCACAGCGCAGTTTACACGTTCTGTGTTTCTCTCGAAAGGAACTCTGTAAATTAGCTTCATTCTTATTCTGTGGCGCTCAAGTACACGACTTAGTGCAGAAATGCTTGCACTGTGTATATTTGGAAAGATGGTGTCATTATCAATTATGCGCTGCTGTATTTCTTATTGCATTATTGGCAATCACCATGTTCACTATATGGGTCTCTTGTTCTGCAGTGAGCATTCTTCCTCTGCCCCCAACATCTGGACGTCTAGCAATTCTGTAAAGTGACAATTTCAGTATTTTTGCATGTATGGTACTGTTGTGTTTCTCATTAGAGTATGGCAGTGCTACAAAGTACTTACCGATTCTCATTTCGAAATGTCCTAATGATGCTTGCCACAGTGTAGCGGCTCAAATCAGGCTGAACCCGTTGGCCAGCTTCCCTCAGGGTCATCGCATGGCTGATGACATGGTCCACTATTGTAGCTCTGATATCATCAGTTACTCTGTTTCTTACTCTTCTTACCCTTCCTCTTTCCCCTCCTCGTCCTCGTCCTCGTCCTCTAACTTCCTCTAACCCTCTCCACGTCCTCTAACCCTCGGCCTCCTCTGATTCTCACTCTTCTCACTCTTACTGCTCCTTCCACTGTACTCCACATAGACAGCTCACCTGTGGCGTATTTATAGAGCTTAGGCTGATTGCAAAGTGAACTAATTATCTAAAACAGTTTTCACAGTTGGCAGAATAGTGTTAATGACAGTCATACATGGGTATAATTTAGCTAGGAGTGTGTTGGAAATTTGGTAATTGAGTGTAAGCAGTGAGTTGTGTTTAGAGTTCTGCAAAGTGTGTGTTACAAAATTGCCAACTGAGTGCAAAGCAGTGTTTGTGCTTTTAGTTTTGCTAACTCAGTGAGTGGTTTTGCTATAAGTATTAATAGTTTTAGAAATTGTGCTATAAGAATCACAGTTAGGGTTTAAGCCGTCAGAAAAAACTGTGCGGTGGTTCTGTCTGTTTGTCTCTTCTTCATGTGCCCTTAGCGCCCCATAGTGGTAGTATGACAGCACTAGAGTTCATTTAATCACTTAACTCACACATTTGGTCCTGGATTCCTGCTAAATTTATAAACATGCACCACACACACACACACACACACACACACACGCACACACACACACACACACCCACACACACACACACACACACACACACACACACACACACACACACACACACACACACACACACCAGTATGGAACAGAAGTGAATGAAGTATGATTATGATTATGATTATGATTATTATTATTATTAGTGTTCCTGACGGACTAATGAACAGCACCATCTCATCACAACAACGTCTTAATGAACCACTGTGTGATGACTGATGGAAGGAGTCTCCAGTGTCAGCACTATTTCAGTTACAGGTTTTTTAAATGTTGTAATCGCTGTGATCGATTACAGGAAGCGGATCATGCTGTTTAACAAAAGATCCACTAGATGGCACTAGAGAACTGATGGTTCAGGAGGAATCCTTAAAGAATGTTGGAAAATGGGAATTCAGCGCTGGCTGTTCTGATATTTTTGACCTCGAGTGTAGGAAACGACATGATGTTAGAAGTGTACTGTCTCTCAGGACAGCTTAGGTGAGACGTGCTGCTTGACGATGCTGTGAGACGCCAGGTTGATTCGACGTCACTTCCTGAACTCAGACTTGAGGACAGCAGCGTGAGGTCCTGAGTGGACGAGGATGGAGGCGTTGTTTGTTAGTTTGTTTGTTTGTTTGTTTGTTTGTTTGTTTGTTTGCATGTTTTCAGTCGTATACCAGGAGTCACACGTGATTGACATGACCTTTACATGACCTTTAGTGGAATGCGTCTTCACCAGATACATGGGAAGAGTTTTCATCTCATCTCTCTTTAGTTTGGGACGCAGCTGAAGTTTCATCTGGACGATTCCACATCTGGCAGAAACGTTAATGTCCCCTGTGTCTCGTGAAGAACCGCTCGTATTCACACACTTTCAAAAATGTACAAAGCAAACAATCAGTTTAATAACTTTAATAAGATTGATTGATTTTACAAATTTCACACACACTTTTCAAACACACACACACACACACACACACACACACACACACACACACACACACACACACACACACACACGACACTGAAATATGATATTGAATCTCAAACTATTCTGTATAGGAGCATTTATAGATTTACTTAAACACACACACACACACACACACACGTGCACACACACACACACACACACACACACACTACATCCGGGTCGTGCTTTTACAGGCCGGTCCGCTCTACAGCTTCCGCTTCCCCTCCGACTCGCCGCTCACCCTGGATGTGGATTTCCAGTGTACTGGAGCCGGAACCTGCGGAACACACAGTGTTTACACAAACACAAAAACATAAACATAAACATAAACACCTCTGCTTCAACACGTTTCCGCATCTCTACCGTGGAGTTTCACGTCTCTACATCGTTCTTGTTCCACTACGGCCTCATCCTGTCATCGTCCCTGTTCTTTAATGTTTCCTATACAATTCTTCTCTGACGTTTTCTTCTTCTCTAATTCTAACGCCCTGTGTGTTATTCCTCTTGTACACCGTACGTGCTTTATGTCCTGCTGCCTTCTCTCATGATGGTGCTAATTTGTAGGATTTATACAGAACCCTGAATGAGACTGTTAAAGGAAACCACTCGAGGAAGGACTCTCCGTTACTTTCAGACAGGATGCTGCCGCTGTCGGATGGAAGCTGGTGTCCGTTCTCCGTCAGCTTCTTCCCGTCCTGGACATGGGTCTGGTAGAGCAGCGCGGACGGAATCAGGGGGTCGTAACCTCCGTTTGCTGGTGTGGAGGTGGAGGTGGAGTCCCAGGGTGGCTCGCGCCGCTTCTGCCGACTCAGATCGACGTCTAATCCCGTCCAGCCGTGGAAGGCCAGCGTGTTGAGGAAGGCCTGCATGGGGTTCAGGATGCCCTGCACAAAACGTAGCATGCGTCAGAGTGGAGTGTTTAAAGTCAGTCCCAATTAAATAAAATAAAAAAACGGTAGTCCCCGACTTACAAACATCAGTGTTTAGATACGATCAGACCGCAGATCTGACACTATTATTATTATTATTATTATGATTATTATGATTACATTAAGTCTAATGATCTGAGAGATACAGCTGGAATTTGCTTTTCTCTTTATAATCTCTCGTCACGCACTCCGTTAACAGCCGAACCAATCAGCACACCGAACTGCTGACCGCCAATCAAATGGCGCAGTTTCAGGTTGTGGCGGCTGGATGCAGGTGATCCCTAAACATTATAAAACTCCCCGCCACATCAGCTGATCAGGATCGACATGCTTGTGGGCGTGTACACATCATGAACACGTGAAGCACTGCTCAGACCAGAAGGATCATCATCGCTAGCGAGGTAGCTAACATTTTAACTGGATAAACCAGCCAGTGCTCACGGTGTGTAGCTGGACTCTACTCAGGCCACGCCCACCACAGCTGGAGCAGCTGCATTAAATGTGCTGAAATGATAGACGCTGAGATGCTGCGCTTGTTACCCGGCTGTCTCCGACTCACCATGACGAACCACGTGATGAGAGCCGCGTTACGAACGTTTTTCAGCTCAGACGCTTCAACCTCAGGGTGCATTTCCAGGTAAAATAACAAACTCTCGTTAATCAGGTTGGGCAGCCAGCTGAAACACACACACACACACACACACACACACACACAAGGAAATACTATAATAATGTAGTTCAGCAAATAAGTTGATATAAAACAATCCCCCCCACACACACTCCCATATCCCCCCCTCCCACACACACACACACACACACACACACACACACACACACACACACACACACACATATCCCCCCCCTCACACACACACACTCCCATATCCCCCCCTCCCACACACACACACACACACACACACACACACACACACACACACATATATCCCCCCACTACTCCCATATCCCATAAATGTCACTGTTGCTCATAGCTCTATAATAATTCCACAGTATATTAATGACAATGACCACAACAGATATACTTTTTTATGAAATATATTATTTGTTCATTTAATAGCAAAAGTAATTTCTCACAATTGCATCTCTAATTGCATCTCCAGTGTGTCCTTCATTATATAAGAACATTGGTGGCTGTTCTGGTTCTACATCAGGCTCAGGTTCATCAAAATTGTTTGTGGCCACTGGTATTTTGCCTACCTGTTGTTTTTTGCTAAGCCAGTAGGCTACACTGTTGCTTCCATTTAAGGCTATGGTAAACAGGATTTGGTAATCCTGAAACTTGATATTTGGATCACAGTGATCCAACCCAATGTTCCTTTAAAAAACTGTCACAAAAGTCAGATAGATCAGTTCATCCTGGATAGCAAAACATGGGATTTCCAAATCCGGATCAATTTAATCCAGATTTTTTTTTTTTTTTGAAAAACTGGGCCCTGGTGATTACAGAGGATGTGTACAACATGCTAACTATGCTAAACTACTACTGACACTGGCTACCAGCCGTGATGTTATTGTCACTGTGTGAGAGCTGCAGAGTCGGGAAACATGCGCCTGCTCCCGTGAGCAGCTGGTGAAGGGATGTACGCAGCCACGTCTCACCAGATAACGAAGACCAGGAGAATCTTAAAGAAGCGCATTTTGATTTCTGCTCCTAAACGTCTCTCGTTTTCGGTGTAAATTCCTTGACGTCCTTTCAGTAGTGATGTAACTGTGAAAGAGAATAAAGACAGATGGTACGGGTCTGCTGGGAAACCGACGCCTCCGCTCGGTGACAGAATATAACACGCTTTGGTAAATGAGGGTTGATTTTGTAGACGAGTGAATCTCAGCCTGGACTAGATGATTTAAAAGGTTTGTACAGCGGTACCTCTGCATACGAGTGTAATCCGCTCCCGAGGCGAGTTCTTAAGGTGAAATGACGTAGTGTGAAACGTATTGTCCCATAGAAAATAATGTAAATACAGATAATCCGTTCCAGTCGCACAAAAATATTACCAATATTACCCATTTCCAACACTATAACCATATTTTTGCTTAAAAAAAACTATCAAAACATTTAGAAAAGACATGTAAATGAAGTAAAATATGAAATAAATACATGACATTTAACTTTCATTTTTGATTCCTTAAAAAATCTAACTGAAAGCGGCTCCCTTTTCTTCTTGCTACTGTCCTTGCTAACATTCTTGGGACCTCACGGTGCCGCGTCTTCACTAAATCTTACACAAAGAGCAAAAAAAAAAAAAAACTTGGCTTCCACCGATGCAAACAAGTTTTAAATCGCTCCCGGACACACAGTATTGTACGCGCACTTAGACATTATACGCATTTGGTTTGACTCGATTTGGTCGCTTGAAAATGCTTCGTAGGTGAAGGGAAATTTCTTTGAAAATGTTGTTCGAATGCAGAGGTACCGCTGTAGACCAGGGCCCGTATTCACAAAGCTTCTTAGAATTCTCTCAGAGAGCTCCTATCTTAGCTTAAAAAGTCCTAGCTGGGAGTCCTAGACTAAAAGTGACTTAGGAAACTTTTTAGAGCAACTCTGAGTAAGGAACGTAGAAAACCTTTTATCTTAGTGAGGGGGCGTGGTCGACACCGTTGCTAGGGATGATGCAGCAGTTCAAGGACTGTGATTGGTTAATAAAAAATAACCTCTGACCTCTGCAAAGGTTTTGAAATGAAATGAAATACATGATAATAGACAGTGAATCATAATGTTTGTATATGAAGAAATTGTATCATCACGACTACAGGCTACTTTATGCAAAGTTTCTAGACTAAATGTCTTAAAGATAATTAAACAGCTAAATGTTGAAAATGTGTCGACTTTTGAAGCGACCAGTTTCCACACAGTCGTTACTATATTAAAGTTCTCACATTTATTTACTAAACTGATTTTATTACTTGTGATCCATTTCAGATTGATGGGAGCGAAATGTCTCAGCTGTTACAGTTTACATGATCACAGGACAGTTTATTTAAGCTGCACTTTTGGATGGTCTGTAGCCAACAATCCAAGAGAGACGGAAGGAAGTAAAACAACAAGAAAACCAGACTGGACAGAAGAGCCGCGATTACTTTTAGCTTTATGTTCAGTGTTGGGAGAATATTTCTTCTTTACACCATTTTGTCCTCTGCTAGAGAAACTCTTAAGCCTCTTAAACGTCCTCCTCTCTACTCTTAACTATTTATACCTTAGGAGCTGTTTTTAGGGCTGAGATGTTTTGTGAATCATTTTTAACTTTACTAAGATTTAGTCCTAAATTTAAGGGGAAATTCTAAGAAAATGCCCTAATTCTAAGATTTTTCTTAGAATTTTGTCACTAGGAGCAACTTTTAGACTTAAGAAGCTTTGTGAATACGGGCCCTGAACACTACATGTGTCACTGGCTCACACTGAAGATCAGATGCTGCCAAAAAGGACTGAGGGTGAAAGGAGACTCACCGGCTGTAACAGTGCGTGTGAACAGGACCGGATTGACTAGAAGCACCAGCAGCATGGGGGCGTAGGTGGTGACGTAGTGAGGGATCGCGTGCTGAAGGCCGTCTTCACAACTGAAAAATCAAACACCACAAACACCATGATGGTTTTACATTTGAGGCTTTATAAAAACTGACAGCTAAACCTCAGTGTGTGTGTGTGTGTGTGTGTGTGTACCTTGAGAGAGAAGGGTAATAAAGCATCGCTACACCTTCCACACACAGCAGCACCGCCAAACCCCATGTGATCATATGATACAGGACAATGGTGCTAAAGAAGAGTGTGTGTGTGTGTGTGTGTGTGTGTGTGTGTGTGTGTGTGTGTGTGTGTGTGTGTGTCAGAGAGAGACAGAGAAAATAGTAACAGAATGAGAGAAGTCTCGTATAAAGACACGGTGAAGAGTGTTACGCTGCTTATTCATCAAACCTGGTACCAGCTGATCGCCTGACCACCAGGAACGCGTCCACCGCGTAGCAGAACGTCCACCAGAAGGAGGCGCTGAAGAACAGCTGGATCCATATCTGAGAAGGAGAACAGTGTGAGCACATGTGCCTCAATATCCTAAAATGTGCTGTGTTCTAGTGTGTGTGTGTGTGTGTGTGTGTGTGTGTGTGTGTGTGTGTGTGTGTGAGCGACGTACAGCGCTGCCCACACAGAAACCTTCAGGCCAGATGTTACTGCTGTTAGTGAGTGAGATTCGCCCGACAACGTCAGGGGCGCCGAGCCAAATCGACGATCTGATAATCATCCCTGCGCAAACACACAACACACACAGTGAGCTTACACGCCACAGAGTAGTCCAGATGTTCAGCAGACATCTGGCACAACAACCGCTCGCTAAGTATAAGGATATTTAGACCTTTTACAAATGTTTATTTCTCATTACAGAGGAGCAAAGCGAAATGCCTTCACACACTGTAGACAAAGGCATTCAGATGTGTTACAGAGCCTGCAGGGGGCGCTAGTCTTCCAGGAACCATGAAGAGCACCAGACCAGCTGATGGGTTCCCACCAGAGAGGGTACTTCTGCATTCATGAGTGTTTCCTGCTTTCTCTGTCCGTGCTGACAAAAATCCCACACATCAGCAAGTGGGCCAAGGGCGCCAAAACTTTTCTCTGATCGATTGTGGAATTTGTAAGGAATCAGAGGTGGAACTGCATGGTCTAGTGTGTCCTGATTCAGGAGGAATGGACGTTTGTACACCTGCGATGACATCACTATCATCATCACCACCATCATCATCATCATCACATCATGAAAGAGCTTTTCCTTACCCACGCATCCGAGAATGTCACACACACTTATGATGAACAGGATCCTGGATGACGAGGCCGGTTTGGGGAGCGGGTACGTCCCGAGTCGCCTGTACCCCCTCCTCTTCGGGAGAATCTGCAGGACAGAGAAGATCGCGCTCAATCCGGCGCTCCCTGCGCACATGGCGCTGAAAAAAACAGGCTGGAAATTGATGATAAAATCCGTCACAGCATCACGGTTCACACAGCAGAAGGTCTCAAGCCGAGGAGAAGCCATGTGTGTGTGTGTGTGTGTGAGAGAGAGAGAGAGAGAGAGAGAGAGAGGAACAGGAGCTGAAAATAACATGGAACAAAGAAAAGGTTCAGACTTGAAATCCAGTTGCAGCTGATTTTCTGCTCGCTCTTCGTCTGTACAGAAGTAGAGATGAGAGGAAGGACTTCCATCCCTCTGACCTTTCATTCATTTAGTGGCCTGGAGAAAATCACGAGTTAGAGCGTCATGTGCTTCTGCTTAATTCTCCCCTTCGGGCAGCGCAACTGTGAAAGCAGCCGCTCCAGGAATGCTACTGTGACGCGCTGCGAGTGCCTCTCTGAGCTTTCTTTACTAAAAAGAAACCTTTTGTTGTCGAGTTTGGCATTTCCATCAAACAGCAGCGCATTTTCCTACATATAACTCAGGAGTCTGCTCCATTGAAGAAAAAACAAGATTTACATAGTAAAATAGATTTGCATAATGATAATAATGATAATCATCATAAAAGAATTATTGTTGGAAAGCTATGATATCTTTTCATAGATGTCATGTAGGCGGCGCGGTGGTGTTGTGGTTAGCGCTGTCGCCTTGCACCTCCGGTTCAGGGCAAATTATTACTATTCCCCCATCACCCCCCAAACCAAGCCCTCGTCCACCCCAACCCACCCCCAGACATGGGACCTTGAGTTCGTACCCAACTACCACCCAAGCAATAGACATAGGGTTGTGGGACATAGGGTTCATTTTACCCCATGTTACATTAGGGCACAAGCACTATAGGTGTGCAGGACCCTCTTGTTTTCCTAAGGATTTTTTTCCACCCTTTTGGACTTTTCGGGGTCTTAACATGCTCAAAAACTCACAAGAGATTTTGCTGCCTAGCTCATACATACTTTCACGTAGGCACACGAAACTCGGTACACATTTAGAGCTCATCGAGCCGAACAACTTTCGTGCTGCATGTCCCGGGCTCAACTCAACAGGAGGCCGGTTATTTTGGTTCGTTCGCAAAAACACACCCGATGGATTTTGATATACTACTCCTAGGGAATTTATAAGATCGCCACCAAACCGGGCCGAAGAGATCTAAAGACATTGAGGATGCAAAATTGCGGAGGGATTTTTTATATCTCAAACGGGTCAGCCGTGATAACGTCTTAAACATACGCCGAAAAATGATTAATAACGTTCTGTGTGCCATTCTATTGAGTGACATTATATTCAGTGACACCTTCTGTGACATCACGTTCAGTGACATCATGTTTCAACACACACACGCCTCTCTCACAGCGCACACACACGCACAAACACACATATCACACACACATCACAAATGTTAACACTAACCTCCAAGTGGCGCAGTGGTAAAGCACTCGCAATATCATCCGCGTTCGATGGCGAGTTCGAATCCCGGGTGGTGCTGTAACCTCTCGCAGCCGGAGGTCTAGAGAGAGCTGATTGGCCGAGCTCTCTCAGAGGGGAGGGATGAGAGGTACTTAGTGCTCCCACATTAATCACGACTCTACAGCCAATCAGGGGCGTCTGTGAGCTCACGCAGCGGAGGGAGCGGATAGCGCCGTCCTCCGAGTGTGTTACTCCGCCCACAACAATGCGCGAGCGAGCAGTTCGAAAAGATGCGGTCGGCTGGCGTCACGTGGTTCGGAGGAAACATGTGATAGTCTTCGCCCTCCCGGCTGAGTGGGAGTAGTAGCCTTAATGTGGAGCCCCCTAGTGATGGGGAGGAATTGGACACGACTAAATTAGGGGAAAAAATCAGGGGGGAAAATCCCCCCCAAAAAAGAAAAAAAGAAAACAAGTGTTAACAGTCAAACACACAAACACATCTCACATACACACACTCACACACACACCTCTCTCACGACTCACACACACATGTACATACATACACATCAAAAAGGGTAACACACACACACAAACTAACGCACTCAACATATTTAGGGCCCAAACTGACATCAGCCCTGTATAGTGTGTGACGTGTGCAGGTTGTGCAATCAGGTTGGTGATGGCACAGGGTGCTTGGGCCCGTCATCGTTGCTTGCAACTATATTTCAAATATTAGATCTCTCGCATCTAAAGCAGTTATTGTTAATGAAACTATCACAGATCAGGAGTTTGATATATTATGTTTAACAGAAACCTGGATTAAACAGGAAGAGTATGTGGCTCTAAATGAAGCTAGTCCTCCTGGATACAGCTACATACACCAGCCTCGGCTAACTGGTAGAGGAGGAGGAGTCGCAGTTATTTATAACCGTAATCTGTCTCTCGTACAAAAACACAGACACAAATTTAATGCATTTGAAGTTCTCTATAGTAACATAACAAGTGTAGCTACAAATATTAAGTCTGCTCAGTCGATCCCGATAATTATCATTTACAAACCCGCAATATAATTGAATATTATCCTTCGGATTAAGTATAAGAAATATAAACACAATTCCACAGTCTGAAGTTATCTCAGATCACTACCTTGTCTCAATTAAAGTCTGTCATAGAAATAATGTACACACAACCACATTAAACGTACATTCACATCATATGGCAACAAGAAGCAGACTCACCAGGGAAGCCATCCTCATCTGGGTGATAACGGAGAGCAGGGATTGATCTGCACTCATACTGTGTGTCAGGAGGCTGGAGGTTCAGTAGAACAGGAGACGTGTTTAAGTTCATATGGAGTCCAGTTGGTTATTGGAGGCTTGAAGTTGTTTCTGAGATGAATAAATCCTATCCTGGTAATATTATCTACACGAGAGCCAAATGAAAGACTGGAATCTATCATTCTGGCTTCACCTTTTCAACATCAGGAAGATCTGGACATTCGTATCCTTGCTTTCATCTTGTCTACTGCAGCTCCTGAGCTGTTCCAAGGTTTTTTCCACAGCAGAGCTGCTTTCTCTCCGCTGATGTCCATGAGCCGCCAAAAACTCCTCTTCCTCGTGTTCGCTTCTAGCATGGCTCCACCATCCCTGCAGAAAGGTTTTTCCCTTTTGAAGCCTCGACGTTTCTCCTCCTGCTGTGTCACTTTGTCGCTCTTGTTTGCACATTTGCATGTGACCTTGTATGTTGTGTCTTTTGTATAGAAACATAGATACTGTAGTTCTCTGTTAACTTAAAATGTCAATCTGTCTTATCCCAGCTAGCAGGCTAATGAGGTCTACAAGTTAGCTATTTATTTATTTATTTATTTATGTTGTTAATTGATGTTGTCGGTAGCACCTCGGTCCTGGAGGAACGCTGTTTCGTTTCACTGTGTACTGAACTGTATGTGGTTGAAGTGACAATAAAAGCCGACTTGACTTGACTTGACTTGACTTGACTGAGTCACTAGCTGTTCTTTAAAAGAAGAAGATGATCAATTGCTCTTAAACTAATCATTAATTACATAAAACTCAGTCGATTTGTGTGTTCCTGTCGGACCGACCCCCCTCCTAAAGGTTTTTGGCCAAGAAGAAACAGTATGTTTCTGACATCAAGACATTTCAGCTTTGGATCAGGGCTCTGGTAAATGGGACACATGAATATGAAAATCATCCTCAGCATTCTTTCTGACACATGAAGATAGATTGAAAGTTGCCTAGAGCAGGTGTTACTAAAGCCGCCCCGGTGCTCTGATACTTCACACAACTCAGAAGCTGCTGTTCAGATATTCCAGGTTCCAGGTCTACTCATGGCAGGACGTCTTGCTCTGCGCTTGTTGGACACCACAGCTGTCCGCTTGTCCCTCAGGCCTTCTACAGCCAGCCTGGATATAAAGCGGAGGGCGTGGGGCAGCGCCACCAGACCCGCGGCCGCTGGGAGCGTCAGGACGGAGGCCGACCTCCCTCACGTCAGCTTCCCCACGTTACTCTACAGGCTCATCGTTAAAGGCTACTACAACCAGGTGCATGAGCTGCAGGTACGGTACTCTGAGCGGTCTGTGTGCTAACGAGTGTGATGGAGTGTTTCTGCAGATATCCGTGTGTACGCGACACCAGACTTAATGTTCCTTAAAAGGGATTTTGTCGTTTTAGCAACATTGCTTGAGGATGTGTTTCTCGTTGTGACTCTTTCAGCTGTATGAAAAACAGCTTTATGGGCCCATGTTTAAAGTCAGCAATGGCAAATTTCACACCATTTCACTGTGTAATGTGGAGCTGCTGGAGGAACTGATGAGGAAGGATGAGAAGTTCCCTTGTAGATCAGACATGACCCTGTGGACTGAATACCGAGATATGAAGGACTTAGGCTACGGACCTTTCACTCAGTAAGCCAGAAATAACTAAATGATGAAGTCAAAAATATGAATGAAATTTGTTTTTCTAAATTTATTGATTTGCCTTTGTGCCTGTGATTAAAGCTCCTCACCTGCTTTCCCTAGAAATGATTTTATCAGTAGTTAAGAAGTCACTTGTTGAGTTCAAAGCTTTCTGTTCAAACAGAGAAGGAGAGAAGTGGCACAAACTCCGGGCTGTGCTGAACAAACGCATGCTGCATCCCAGGGACTCTGTCAAGTACGAGGCCGTGGTGAACGATGTGATTACAGACTTCATCAAAAGGATTTACCACCTGCGCGAGACGAGCTCCACCGGAGACCTGGTGTCCGACCTCTCCGAGGAGCTGCACCGCTTCTCTCTGGAAGGTACGGAAGGTCACGTCTACAGTCACAGGCGGCGTGTATCAGCTGCAGTTATGAGATTCAACCTTGGCTGTATAAGTTTTCACACCCTCGGATCAACACCCCAGCCGTGATCTCTCTCTCTCTCTCTCCCACCCTCTTCCCCCGCATCTCTCCCCCCCATCTCTCTCCTCACACCCCACCCCCCCTCTCCCCCCCCTCTCTCCCTCTCCCCTCTCTCCCACCCTCTTCCCCCGTCTCTCTCTCTCCCCCCCATCTCTCCCCTCACACCCCTCCCCCCCTCTCCCCCCCGTCTCTCTACGTCTCCCCTCTCTCCTCCCTCTCTCCCCCCCTCTCTTCCCCCCACTCTCCCCCCTCTCTCTCTCTCTCTCGCTCTCTCTTCCCCCCTCCCCCCTCTCTCCCCCTTCCTCCCCATCTCTCCCCCCGTCTCTCTCTCCCCCCCTCTCTCTGTATCTCTCTCCCCATCTCCTCCCCTCTCCTCTCCCTCTCTCCTCTCTCTCTCTCTCTCTCTCTCTCTCCCTCTCTCTCTCTCTCTCCCTCTCTCCTCCTCTCCCCCCCCTCTCTCTCTCTCTCTCTCTCTCCCCCCTCTCTCCCCCCTCTCCCTCTCTCTCTCTCCCTCTCTCCCCTCTCTCCCTGCTCTCTCTCTCCTCTCTCTCTCTCTCTCTCTCTCTCCCTCTCTCCCCCCTCTCTCTCTCCCACCCTCTTCCCCCGTCTCTCCCCCCTTTCCCTCTCTCCTCCCTGTCTCCCCCCCCCCCTCTCTCTCCCTCTCAGCTGTGCACTTCTAGAATGTGATACTTTTATCCGTTCTTCTTTCTACAGATGTCAGTTTAGTCAGATTGGATCAGACCGAAGCCATACTGTACTAAACCATTCTGGTTCTTCAGTGTAGATTAGGGTGCCTGTCCTGTTGCGACGTGTCCCTTCTGATTAAAAGCCGTACAGTTCCCCCAGCACTGTGCTTGACATGGGACGGCGTCCTCAGAAATCAGGATCCCATGTTTTTGCTTTTTTTCTCCATCATGGCTTGTTATAAAGTCCCTCTGTAGAAAGTACAGATTTGTGTAGTGTCCCTTTTTTTCAGTTCATGATCATGGCCTATACGTTTATGAAATGTGAATGAAGTTTAAAATTTCATTTCCATGATGCAACGCTGTCGGGATGAACCGCTAAACTAGAGTCCTAAACTAAACTAGTGTGCATGTGAAATAGGCATCGCCTGCATACTGTTTGAGACCAGGATTGGCTGTCTGGAGAAGGAGATTCCAGCTGAGACTCAGGACTTCATTAACTCCATCACACAGATGCTCACGTCCAGCGTGTTGGTGCTCCTGTTTCCCAAGTGGACGCAGAATTACTTGCCATTCTGGAGGCACTACATAGACGGCTGGGACGGAATCTTTTCATTTGGTGAGATAAACACGTCCTTAGTTCTTCTCATCTCATAGAACTTCAAGCTCAGAGCATTTTAGCCATTATTGGTTTAGCTGTTTAACATGTTTAAGGCTCAGGATTGTTCAGTAAGGTTGAAGGGTTAACTTTTTTGTTCTGATCTCTATACTCTGCAATAGCCCCAGAGACTTTGATATAAAGCTTGTAGATCTTTCACATGAGATTATTTAAAAGTGCATGGAGTAGACTTTGGGCGTTAGCAGCAAGAGCGGTGGAATGATTTGTTCCCTCCTGGAGTCCACTGTCTACTTACAGTATGTACACAAAGCCCCATGACCATTGCACCGTCCACCTAAGAGACACATGTGGTCTGTGTTTGATAGCACACAAGCTAATTGACAAGAAAATGGAGGACATTCAGAAGCGCCTGGATGCAGATCAGGAGGTTGAAGGAGGGTACCTGAGTTACCTGCTCTCTAAGACCAACATGAGCCAAAGGGACGTGTACGGGAGCGTGACTGAGCTGCTCCTGGCAGGAGTCGATGCAGTAAGGATAACTTACATTAGTCACACTGAACGATTAGTACAAAATGTATGATTCTTGGTAATGAGAAGAGGATAAAATACTGCACACTGAAATATTCCTTTGCTCAAGACATCCAGCTCTATAACCTGGGCCCTGTACCTGCTGGCGCGGAATCCACAAGCACAAGACTCTTTGTACCAGGAAGTGAGCAGCATCGTTAAGGAGGACCGAATTCCATCAACTGCGGACGTAAGCAGAATGTCGTACCTCAAGGCTGTCATCAAGGAGACTCTCAGGTAGACGTCTCTGAGGGAAGTCTCCACCCTGAAATGATCAACAGGATCATCCTGTACCAAATCAGTTAGGATTTGTTTATTATGATGTAGATTACGGAGCTAATTTGTTGGTTAGGCATAATTGGAGCACTTGTGAATAGATCAAAGCACTGGAGAGCTGCCACGTCGCTAAATCGCACCGCACCGCGATATGTAGAATAGCGCAATGCAAACAGACCAAAATAACATTCAAACTCAATTTGTTTAGAAAATAAATCCCTGACAAGTAACATGCAAATAATTTCAGGGTAGAGAAGAATGAGGGCAAAGTTGATAAGCATCTTAGCTTTACATACAGTTAGCACTGTCGGTGCTATAAAGCAGTGATCTGTTTAAAAAACATCTTCAGGGGTCAGTTCGAATTGCAGAACTAGAAATGTGTGGATGTGCGAGAAAGAACAAGATGCAGAGGGAGTAAAAGCCTTCATCGGGAACTCAGTGCCAGAAGACGCAACCAGCTCCGCTATTCCTCGTCATATTACAGTATGATGGTCTGCTCTGGCACTGTAGGGGGTGGGGGCGCGGGCGCACCTCTCTTTTGCAGTGTGTGTAACAGAGATGTCCAGAAGCGCACCTAAACGCAGGTGTCTCATCACACTGATACCCGATACACACTGATCTTGATCACACTATCTGCTTTTAACACAATATATTCATCATGTTTAGGGTGTACCCAGCCGTCCCCCTAAACGGACGCGTTATGACAGAAAGTGACATCATAATCGGAGGACACTTCTTCCCGAAAAAGGTGACAGCATTCTTTTTCCTCATTATAGCCTCTGCAGTACATATGCTCTCTGTTTAGCAGTTTTTAACTTACAGTTGTTTAACAGACCGCATTTGCGATCTACCATTACGCAATCAGTCAGGACGAGACCGTCTTCCCTGAGCCAAGAAGCTTCAAGCCAGAACGCTGGTTACGGGATGGACAGGAGAGACCTAACCCATTCGGCTCCATCCCTTTCGGGTTTGGAGTGAGAGGGTGTGTTGGTAAACGCATCGCTGAACTGGAGCTGCAACTAATTTTGGCGAGGGTAAGAAAACAGAAACCGTTACTGCATCATGTAAAGGATTTTACTGGCCTGTTAATGTGAAACCAGTTTTGAACCATGAGCCAAGTAGTTCTAACCAGAGTTTATTGTCCTGAAGTGCATTGTAAAGTACTGCTCTCTGATTGAAGTCTTCGTATGAGCAGCCTCAACATTCTTTTCCTGAGACTTGACGAGCCCCTGGTCAATGTGATTGGGATTTGTGTCGCGCGCTGCCCATCAGATATTACACAGCACCCTACTAAAATGTGGAGGTGATCAGCCCAGATGATGGAATTGTCCAGGTCGGTGACAGCATGGGGTGGTGCTTTGTCCCCCAATGGAGGCCAAAACAGCCAGTGTCCTCTTGTGGTGCTGAAGATGGTGTTGGCTTTCAGCACATGTGTCATGGCCACCTACCAGTATCTATGCACCAGTTTCAGAAGAAGCGAGCCCACCCCAGCCCAGCCACTCTTTACATAGTACTGTACACTGTCAAACTTGGGCACCACCGATTCATGCAGCTCCTAGGACCTATGGTTGAGCACATCACACTCTCCTAGTTTTGAGGAGGCAATAGCAAGAGCTGAGACAGGAGGCACAGACTCACCCAACTGCTGCAGCTGATAGTTCACTGGTGTGACTTTCTCTGCACTGGTATAAGGGCCACGCCAGGGGGGGGCAGGACCTTGCAGTTTGTGAGTTCCATGTGATGATGGGCAGGGTATGAGTGGGGCAGGTACAGGTTTCTGACATTGGCATTGCTGGCAGGACTGGAGACGGTTTTTTACCTCCACTTCTAGGCCAGCCCTGTGGACGCGGTTTCAGACTTTCTCATCTAACCTCTGATAAATATGTATTAATGTTTATTTTTTTAAAAAAACAGCAAAACAAATAATGGCTAAGATGCTCTGAGCTTTAAGGGCTACAATATTGAAAAATATTTGAAAATGTACAATAGCCAGTTTAGAATTTTGAGATGAACTAATGACTAATGAAACAAAGCCGATATGTTACTTCAAGCTCGGCCAAACACACCTGTGCAAACCCCATCAAAATTCCTTCAGTAGTTTTTACGTGATGTGTGCACAAACAAACAGACAAATCGACAGAAAAAAAACACCTTGATGCCTTCTATTACATCTTACTGTGCGTCTCGCCAAATTATTTTTCTGCAAATATCTTCCATGTACAGACACGCCCACTTTACAATTTTATTCTATGTATAGATATTTACAGCTTCAACTGTTGATCTCTTTTGTTTTTATTTCCACAGATAATTTCGAAGTTTGAAGTGAAGCTGGATCCCAGCGTAGGAGACGTGAAAGCGGTCATGCGTTTCGTGCTTGTGGCAGACAGACCACTCAGTTTTCGTTTTCTGGAGCGAAAGCGTGCTGAGTGTGTAACAGGATTAAACACAAATCACTGATTCTCAGTAGCCCTACAGCTTCCATCAGCACTTCGCTCTGAAACGCTTCGTCTGCAGCGGCATGCAGGGCATCAGTATCACCACTCAGACTGAGGATGTATCAGATATCATACTGTACAGTATAGCAGGAATAATAGAAACACTTAGTGTTAGATCTTTTTTTTTTTTTTTTTTACGAGGGTGGGGAAATGAGCGTGGTACCAATACTTTTTGCATTGCACAAAGTAATCATGTAGAATATTACACTGCCTGGTCACATATGAATTCAAGTAAGGAAATTTAGTAAGAGGCTTCGATTGGACAATTACTGCAGTTTTTATTACGGTTGCTCTTCAACATGTTTATTAAACCCTGAGAGTTCAGAGGTGCCCCGTCATCCACCAGGGAAAATGGTAGCGGGAGACCAGTTTTTCCCAAGACATGAGAAAGAGCTTCTGCGCATTTCTCCAAAGCTCTAATGTGTTATGAAAATCTTTTAATTTCTTGTTTTCCTTGTTTGACATGAGTCATTTACATACAGTTCCATGCAAACCTGTAATTATAGCATGAATAAAAGATCAAAAGAAGATAAGACTGTTTGGGGGGACAACAGAAAAGTGTCTGCCTTGTTGGGAAATTGTGAGATTAATACCTCAACTGTTCCTCACCGGAAGCCAAGAGAGCTTTCTGTGTCATGTTCATCTGCTCCATCAGTCACAGCTACAGCAATAAATCATAAGATCGCAATTCATGTAGATGGAACAGAGCAGATCGTTCTTTCTTCTGCGCGAGTTACGCAGTGTGGCGCAGCAGCTTGAAAAGAGATCGACTCAGTGTTGTTTAGCTTACGGGTCATGAAGTCCATGTGTGGTGCAAATCCTGAAAACACTGCAACTTCAAATCATCCTTACACTGGGTAAGAGCATAGTGTAAGAAACAGTGTTTATTATAACTTCTGCAGAAGGACCAGAGTCTCATACGGCAAACAGATGCAGCGCGGAGAAAGCTCATCTCTCTCTCTCTCTCAGCAGTTTTATACACAAAAAGCTCTGCTAACTTAATTTACACCCTGTACTGTACATGATGTTCCCTCATTCAAACTCATGACCTTCTTTATCTGACCCACAACAAATGTCTTCAGTCCAAATGTCGCCATCTTATTATTCATTCAGTCGCAACTACAATCAGTTTGGTTCTGTTCTGTCCTCGGCCTTGTCTTCCTATGTTTCATCAGACACGTTTAAAGCTTCTGTAGTCTACATTTACTAACTCGCAATTACTACAGATATCAGAATTAATACATGATTAAAATGTGATTTTTCCATTACAATTTCCCACTTACACATTTATTACATCTAATAAATACATTTTAATATGACACATTTTAAGACTCTGTTTACGTACAAACAATAATAATGCTGTATATTAGGTCAATTCATCAGACCTCGTCTCTCCAACTAAGACTCTCATGGACACAAAAGACATAACAAAACTAACACGAAAGCATTGGTGCATCATTTTCAAACTATTTACAAGCTTCATAACTTTCTGAGGATTTAAACAGGACCATTCATCCCAGAGTCAGTACCCAGGTCATTATTATAACAGTTGTCCCCTGGTGTTTCAGTCCAGTCAGTGTTCTGTTGCTTTGTGCTGTTGTCAGTCTGCTGAGGCATCAAACACTTTACCGTACATACCTCACCTCTCTCGGCCAGGAAGACGTCTAAAGCCATTCACTTTTGAATTGTGATCTCTGAACCATGGTCCAAGGCCTTAAGCACTGAAAAAAGTCAAATTTCACATGCTGTCATCAATGCAAATTCCTGTTAGCATGTTTTTGTATCATGTAATCCACAACAGTTTTAAATCTGGATTCTGTTGCGCCACTTCCTGCAGATCAATCCTCAGGGAACACAGTTGGTTAACACTGGACAACTGTAGGAAGAAGAGTTACCTAGGGTTAGGGTTAGGGTTAGGGAACTGTACATCTTTTCACAATAATGTTTTTTTAAAATTATTTTCAAGCAATTTAACTTTGTATCTTAACCATACCAAACATACATGCATGTTGCAGATAAATGTGATGCTTTTGTGTGTTAAAAAAGCATTAAAACCTAATGAGGAACTAGAAACGTCAAATTTCTATATAATCTGTATATATATTCTATATATTTCTATGTATACATCTATAGGCTACACCAATTGCTGGTACTGCACATAAACACACGAGTGATCATGCTGCTACCGGAAGTATGTAAGCTACAGGTATTTTATTTTATACTCCTGTAGCAAAACTGAAATCATGCAACCATTCTCTTCATCAACAGTTTTGTAAAAGGCTGTAATGGGTTTGAACTTTTGTGCATCATAAAGCACGGACATCAGGCGAGCTGTTATGGTAAAAGGGTCATTTTATTAAGGTAAAATGAGGTAGGAAAGGGTTAAAGAAGGAAAATGGAAAGAAAGGGAAGGAATGATGTGCATGTGCAGGTCTAGTGAGCAGTGCCCCGCTGGCATGCGGGCACTGGCTGGTGAGTGGTGGGCAGCGGGCAGAATGGCAGCATGGGCTGCAGTGTGCTTATGGCTGACCTTATCGTGGAGATCAAAGACGTACTTCTCGCCCTGGGGCTTGCCCTGTCAGCTGTCCAACTATAGACCAAGCAAACCTCACCTTTATTCCCAAGATCCTAGTAAAAATAGTAGCACAGCAGCTATGCTCATATCTACACAGGAATAGCTTACATACAGTAAAATGTATGAGTCTGGCTTTTGATCAGGGTTGCGTCACTATACTTGTGTTAATCAACCAGAGTGCAGCTTTTGACACCATTGATCATAGTATTCTCCTTCACAGATTGGAAAATGTAGTAGGAATTAAGGGAACGGCCCCCTTGTGGCTCAGATCTTATTTGACTGAGACTGTAGCTATCATATTGTAGATTTAAATGGTGACTATTCTGCATGTTCAAAAGTAAAGTTTGGTGCTCCACAGGGTTTGGTTTTAGGACCACTGCCATTTTCTCTTTGCATGCTTCCTCTGGGGAACATAATTTGTAAGCATGGTATTAGTTTTTACTGTTATGCTGATATCACACAGTTATAAAAAAAAACCAACCAGCTTAATAAATTTTATTAATATGTGAAGGATATAAGAGACAGGATGTTAACTGACTTCCTGCTGGTTAATCCTGACAAGACAGAAGTACTGGCTAGAAGAAAGCTTGTTGATCACACTGTAACTCTGATCACATAGTTTCACTTGATGACCATGAAAATTTCTGTGGACTTGGCGTTACGAGCAACCGGAGGATAGACACAACAGCCTTAGCAGTTAGCCCGTGTAGCGTGGATGGTAAACCCAAACCATGAACCATGGGTGACGTCGTGAAGGGTTTGAGTTGTGAGATGTGGAATACCGGGTGGATCCAGAGCGCCGCAGGCAGCTGGAGCCGGTAGGTGACAGGATTGACACGGAGGGTGATACGATACGGGCCGATGAATCTGGGTGAGAGTTTTTTGGATTCCGTGTAGAGGTGTAGGTTTTGTGTGGACAGCCATACCTTGTCACCTGCGTGGTACAATCGTCCTGGAGGGTGTCGACGGCAATGTTGTAAGGTGTAGCGGATGTTGGCGCGCTGGATGGCCTCCTTGGCTTGAATCCAGGACCGTTGACACTGTTGGGCCGAGGGTACTTCAACCTCCGGTTCTTGATGTTTGAACATTGGAGGTTGGAAAGCCTGGCATATCTCAAATGGGCTCAACTTCGTGGTGGAGGAGACGTGGAGGTTGTGATAGTTCCGCCCAAATGAGGTAGCAGGCCCAGGAGCGCTGGCTCCAGTTGTTGGTTGGCCCGTTCCGTCTGACCATTAGTTTGGGGATGGTAGCCCAAGGAGAGACTGCAGGTTGAATTGAACCAGAACCGTGCAGTGAACTGGGGCCCCCTGTCCGAGACGATGTCCTTTGGGAACCCATGCAGACGGACTACGTGCTCTAATATCAGCTCGGCTGTCCTTTTAGCTGACGGGAGTCCGGTGAGGGCCATCAGGTGCACAGCTTTGGAAAACCGATCCACTATGGTCATGATGACGTTCTTTCCCTCGGAGACCGGCAGGCCCGTGATGAAATCAATGGCAATGTGCGTCCAGGGTCGACGAGGAACTGGGAGTGGCTGGAGTTCCCCTGGTGTTCTTTGGTTGGAGGTCTTGGCCCTGGCGCACACTGGGCACGCCTGGACGAACTCCTCGATGTCCTTGGCCATTGAAAGCCATCAGAAAGTGCGCTGAATGTATTTAAGGGTGCGCTGCGTGCCTGGGTGCCCCGACAGCGGCAAGAAATGGCCCCACTGGATGACGTCGGCCTTGATGTTCCCGGGTACGTAGAGTCGTCCAGGCGGCACACCTGCTGGTTCGGTTTCCGTGGCTTGTGCCTGGCAAACCCTTGTCTCCAGTTCCCAACGGAGCGGGGCGATGATCTTGGAAGATGGCAGGACAGGCGCGGGGTCCGGTATGATAGATGGAAGTCATAGTGCTCGAAGAACAGAGCCCACCGCGCCTGCCTTGGGTTAAGTTGTTTCAAATTCCTGATGGTGATGAGGTTTTGGTGGTCGGTCCAGACGATAAATGGTTCTCTGGCGCCCTGGAGCCAGTGTCGCCATTCTTCCAATGCCCACTTTATGGCCAGCAGCTCGCGGTCCCCTACCCCGTATCGCTGCTGAGTGGGGTAAATTTTTTTGGAGAAGAAACTACAAGGGTGTAGTTTCTGGTCTGGACCCCGTTGGGAGAGAAGAGCCCCAGCGCCCACATCTGAGGCGTCCACCTCCACAACGAACTGTTGGTTAGCATCTGGATGGAGGAGAATTGGAGCGGTGGTGAATCGATGGCAAAGTTCGTGGAATGCGGTGATGGCAGTGGAGTTGATTTGAAAGTGGACTCCCTGAAATGTCATTCTCGCAGGGCTATGAAAACATCAGAGAAAGGGAGGGGAGATGGCGCCGCAGCCACTGCAATGGGCATGGCAACAGCCGACTGAGCAGCCGCCCCGCGGAGGGTCGCGTTCTCCTGCCGTAGCTCCGCCACCTCGCAGCGCAAAACCGCGACGTCTTGGAGGTCCTTTTGGAGAGACGTGACTTCACCACGGAGCTTATTGATCAGCTCGGCATGCTGGTCAACCACATCGCAGAGGCGAGCAAACTCCGGTGGGTTTACTGCTTTGGGCTCAGTCATTCTGTCACGAGCAACCGGAGGATAGACACAACAGCCTTAGCAGTTAGCCCGTGTAGCTTGGATGGTAAGCCCAAACGTGGAAGTAGCGCGAGTAAGCAGGATAACCACGCGTTTAGTCTAAGAACTCTCTTACGCAAAGAGCAAGGATCTACACAAATAAACCCGTGTTCTAGCAACACACACTCAATCAAAGAAACAACCCGAATCGGTGAGTCCCCACAGAATAGTTGGCGAAGCGTCGGCAAAGGCATGGGCGACCTCAATGACTGAGCAATGTGAAGCACCATTTTGTCTCCTTTTATGCTTCCTGGTTCACGACCGTCTTACTTCCGGGTCCTAGTGCCGGTTGTGTTACGAGTGTGCATGACACTTGGCTGATGCAGGCAGTTTTTCTGTGATGGCCTGTGACTGTAGTCGATTAATAGTTAATAGGACTAAATTGGAAACAAATAGTTTTGTTTCCAACAATGAAAGTGGACCCCATATTATTCTAAACACCTCTCCGGTTATATTGAACTTCCAGCCTCCTGATACTCAGTATGCCTGCAGATTAATTCCTGCTATCTGATATTGTCATCTGAAGGAATTTTACCTTGCCACCATCGCCCTCAGAGACAATCTGATAATCATGATTTATGCTTTTTACTTTTTGTTACATTTTTCTAATTTGTATACATAATTTTTGATTTCTTTAAAAGTGCTATACACATAACATTTAATAGAATAGTGGACTGATACCTGACACACACACACACACACACACACACAAATCACTCAGACGAACTAAATAACATCTGGACTGAACTGATAAACACACATGCACAATCACACTGATGCACACCCATCCCAATCTGCTCATACCTACATACCTGTGCTGCTCCTTGCAATTTATTGCTATTTGCACACAATACTTCTGTCAAAATTGTAAACTGTTTACTGCTGCTCTTCCCACTACCTCAACTCATCCTTCATCAAAAAGTACTGTTATGTCTTACATTGTTGTGTCTGTCATGTACCACTGTGTTTGCACATTTGCACGTGCACTTTGTCTATTTTTGTATTTTTGTATAGATATTGATAGTTCTTCTTTTAGAGTAACTTAAAAATGTAAAATTTATGTTGTACATTTATGTTGTTACATGTATGTAGCACCCTGGTCCTGGAGGAACGTTGTTTCGTTTCACTGTGTACTAACTGTATATGGTTGGAATGACAATAAAAGCCGACTTGACTTGACTTGACTTGAGAATACGTAATTAAAGTAAATGAGCAGTGTTTCGCTATGTTATTTATAATTTTCTAGCTACACAAGTTAGCCTTGCATATATTGCCAAAGGGACTAAATTCTTTCCAATTACTCACTTCCAGAGACAGTCTAATGTGCCTGATTGGTGACGTCATATCCTCGCATGGCTTTTCATACCATTGTTATGAAGAAGACAAGCATTTAGACACTTTTCTGTCCTGCTTTCTAGATGGAGAAATGAACTTCCTCTAGATGTCACAAGCAATCATTAAGCGATTCCCCCCCAAATGAAATAAAATATGGAAATTCTATTTGAAGGATATATTCCTTGATAGATAAGAACTTCTGCCAAATGCCTACAGGTGAATGTAAATGTGTGTCAACGTGCTCCCGGGCAGTTAAAAGTGTTGATTTGCATGAGAAATGCAGAGGCAGTTTTTCTTGTCTCGTGAAATGCTGCATTTGCACAAGACACGGATGTCGTGACAATTCTGACAGTTCTGCACAAGCACACACACACACACACACACACACACAATAACATGCATGAATGGTCCCAGGAACAGGCTGTGATAAGAACATGCAGGAAAATTGTGACAGGACTCTCCCAGGAAAATCACGCGGGGGGGCTACGCATTTGATCCAATTGATATTTTCCCACTCGGAAGTATAATTTGATTTTCACTTTGGTAACAACCACAGATAAGAAAAATCAAATACAAATATTTTGATCTATGCTTTACGTCTCTTTAAAATGTCAAAGACTTTCCTCTTCGTATGAGAAGTTGATGGAATAAAAACAAGACAGTTATGTTATTGACCAGGACGACTGGGGACTGAATTAAATGAAACTTTGGGAGTAATTGAAGTTACAGCATAAATGTTGAGTAAAAGTGATGTTATGATCAGTTATGTGTGGGATTTAATAATCTACTTTACAATAATCTACTAATGCGCTACTGTCTCAATGTAAACAAACACCTGCACCAATAGATATTAATGAGAAAAGATAAAGTGAATGTTTTGACTGGGATTAGTTCAGATTTTCACTTTGGCTGAAATAACAGCGCTGAAGTGGTCGAAGTGAATTTTGTGCAGGTGTAGCAGCTGTAACCCTGGCGTGGGGATCGGTGCGGGCCGCTCCTGTTACAGTAGCGTTGAGAAGTTCATGCTAAGGTCACTCACTCATTGTCTGTAGCGCTGTATCCTGCGTACAGGGTCCCCAAGCGGCGCAGGGCGCGAGGTGGGGTAAAAGTCAATCTATGGCACTCACACACTTATTCACACACTAGGGGCAATTTGGGAACACAAATCAGCCTAATCTGCATGTATTTGGACTGTGGGAGTCCCGGAGGAAACCCACCAAGCACATGCAAACTCCACACACACACACCTGAGGTGGGAATCAAACCCGAATGTGGAGGTATGAGGCGACAGCGCTAACCCCTAAGCCACTGTGCTGCCTCATTAATATTACATTTTATATCATTCAAATAAAATTATTTATATTTAGGTATAAGTCTATATTGAATTTTAGGTATAAATTTTTAAATGTAAAATAGTGGGTACATTTTCTTGTGTACAAACGACACTAAACCGTTACGAACTACAAGCCGATGCCATATTGAACATGATTATATCACGTGAATAAATCAGGAACACTCATTAGCTCGTTTTGTTTGGTTCCTCGTAACAGAACATTTCTTGCCATGTTTTAGCTACTTTATTATTTAGTGAAGTGCTACACCCATTTAGTCACTCAACGAAACACGTAACTACATTTAAACTAGCATTTCATCATCATCATCATAATAATAAGCTCATTTTAACCTCCTTTTATCATTTCTGACAATATTAGCTAATAACTTTCAAGCCTTCCTCTGGTCCACCTGCTTCTTCATAGTCCAATATTTTAGTACTTTTACCTTTTAGCTATGAGTTAGCTCATTTCTGCCTAGTACTTAAAGTGATCGGCAAATGTTGATCTCTTTTTAACCTTGCTAAATTAGAATTTTCTTGTTTCTCAGATATTTAGAAATGTTTAGCTCTGGTGGCTAGCTACTTCTTGTTGGCTAAATTCACATGCTAGTGACTATTTTACAAAAGTTTAACTCAAAGTGCGCTTTATATTGTTCAGTAGACACTACTGTTTAGCTATGCTATTTAAGATATCTACACCATTTAACTACCATATTTTAGGGGACTAAATACGCGCATACTCCTCACTTCCTGAGACACGCTAATGTGCAGGATTCTCCAGAAAAAAGTAAGAACAACAAATCTGAAAGAATAGTTTAAGTGACTGGAGTGCTCTTTAATCAGTCAAAGCTAAACTGTTTGACATTTTAAACACATATTTTATTCCGTTTTCTTTATCAGTGCACGTTAGCGAAGTGAAACTCTAATGACATTTCCAAGCGAACAAATGATAGATTGACGGGATAAAAATAAGACTATTGATCAGATCAGGACAGAGGACGTGGCCACTAGGGGGCGCTTAGTAAATATTCAATTAAATTAATATTTTATTTGTATAGCGCTTTTAACAATTGCGATTGTCGCAAAGCAGCTTCACACAATCAAAATAAATTATGGAAGTAATGTGCTCGTATCTTCTGGTTCTAGTGAGGACTCTCGCTGCTGCATTCTGGACTAACTGAAGCTTGTTTATACACCTAGTTGAACAACCAGACAGTAAGGCGTTACAATAATCCAACCTAGAGGTGATAAAAGCATCAACTAGTTTTTCTGCATCATTTAGTGACAATATGTTTCTTATCTTGGCAATATTTCTAAGGTGAAAGAAAGCTATCCTGGTGATATTATCTACATGAGCTTCAAACTCTGGTACTCTGGTGCTCAGGCTCTGGGTCTGTGTTCACGTCCTGCTGGCGGTCTTTGCCACACCCACATACCACCCAGACCCTGCATGCAGCGCCGTCCCAAGCACGGATAAAATGTTTGTTTGTTTCAGGAAGGGCATCCAGTGTAAAACCAAAGTTGTGTGCGGATCGGACGCTCTGGCGACCCTCGATGCGAGGAGCCGGAAGAATGTTTAGAGACTAGATATGATGTCACAGCACCAAGAACCAGGGAGCGTAGCGAGCAATGTAAATAGCCTTCAGAACGCAGGTGGATGGGAGTCACTGATCAGGGAGGAAGCGTTCAGTGGCGCTCGTCGGACAGGGAAGCTGAGGTGGTGCTAATGAAACCTAATGAAACATACAGAACACCGCCCAAAGCCACAGAATGGCACTGAGAGGAAACATGTTGAGACGAACGGGTGTGTGGAAGTGTTGGATCAAGGAAGACGAGGGAGAGTGAGACCTACAGTTAGCGGTAATCTGACCTACTGCATTCCAACCGCCATTAAACATGCGACTCTGACAGTCATCATGAACGCGTGACGCATGTGTTTTCAGCCTCACTGCATCGTGTGTGATCCGAGCCTGTGTCTATCACATCACTGAAACACATCATCAACTCAAGCGTCCAGTCACGCGCCACAATGCAGGTCTGCTTTTACACCTGAAAGCTTTAACTCTGTGCTCAGACTCGGTTCTTTAGCACCAGGTTCTGCGTTTGTTCTGTGAAGGTGTAGCAGCTTTAACCCTGCCGTGTGGATTGGTGTTCCCTGATACTGGACTGCTTTATCGTTGGTTAACCACCCTGAAGGGTTTGTCGAAATGCACAACCCATGGTTATACTTTATTCTTTGAGGTTTTTGTACAGACATCAACAGAAGGCTGAAGTTTTAAGAACCAGAACATGAGGATGTCTTGGATTTTGATATTCGTGCCAGATTTCCAACCCCTACTTATGTACATCAGACCTCGACGTAAACTCCTGCGCATTTGTATTTTTAAAGGGGACGCCTGCTGTGTTAATGGCCCAAGGTGCATTTCAGCTGTATAGGGACGCCCTCTGGTGGTTTGGTTTGAACCTGCTCGGAGGAATGTGTGGAGTGTTCTGGGGCTTCAGCACACAACACTTTATTATTATTATCATTTATTATATTTAACTAGTTCTTTGGACCCATTGGGAGGGGTGAGTCCTGAGACACTCGACGGCTTCTTGTTGCACTCAGTCCTGAGTCCTGGGATTGTCCTCTGGTCCTGTGTTGCAGATTGTGGTGCTGGTGGATAAGCTAAGGCAGCCTATTCGTACAGCGCATTCTAGCTTTAAACAAATTAAGCACACACACTTGTAACACGTTATCAAAATGTTTTCCTTTCACATAAACCTGCTTATTTGTTTTATACAATGAACCACAAAATGATGTTTAATAATTACTATACAAGCAACACTGCATCTGTTATAAATTAAACATTTCATGAGAAGTCATAAAAATACATCATTAATAACATCAGTACTAAGAAGTAGGTATTAAAGTTTTGATCACACAGAAGTTCACTGCTCAGTCAGGTCACAGGCGTCACGAGCTCGGAGCCGATGATGCCGTACAGTTCCTCTGATCCTCAGCAGCTTATTGGTCATAGATTCTATTTATTCCTTCACTCTTGTCCGTCCTATGAGGTCCACAGTGAAAACATGCTGCAGAAACTGAAAGCCATCAGGACTGAAACCATGACGAGAAGAACCTTCTGCACCCATAAACACGTCTCCAGTTTCTGTTCCAGACGGGAGTTGGACACCATGAGACGCGTTAGCTGGAGCAACAGAAGTACACATGTTTAATTATCGGTCTTCAAGCAGAAGACAACAAAAGTCAAATATCAGTTTTCATGCCTGCTATAACGTGACTATAAAGTCATGCTTGCGTCTGTGGTGCGTGTTTATTAACCAGCTAGTCATGCTAGTCATATACAGCGTATGGAACACAACAAGCTAGCATTAGTTACTTTTTTGCTTATCACATGCACGCAACACTGCAAACTAGTCTTACATCATCAGCTGAACAGATGAAAATGATCTACAAGGCACTGAAGTGTAATGTAAATTTAATCCATGCAGGTCCATAAATTCTGGAACAAAGATAACATGTTTTTTTTTGTTGTTTTTTTGCATTTGGTCGCTGTACACCAGCACACTGGATGTGAAGTCAAACACTCAACATGTGAGTGAAGCCTTTCAGCTTTAATTCAAGAAGTGTGACAAAAGTAACATTCAGGAATTACAGCCATTTTTATACACACGCATGCACACACTTTGGAGGGCTCATAAATAATGGAACAAACATCTAGTACATCTAGAAGGTCTAGCCGCAATACTTGAATCCTTGAATGAGGAGAGACAAAGAGGAGGAAAATGATTTGCTGTCCACCACTGCCTTGAGCTCAGGTGACTGACTTGGCCCGTGAAGTTTAACCCATTTCTTCGTGTTCGGTAGCTTTCACTGTATGTTTTGGAGCTTTGGTCCATTTGCAGTATTTAGCTGAATCTGAGCCAAGAGCATTGCCCTATAGCCCTAATTTTATCAGCAGTCATGTCATCAATAAACACACACACACACACACACACACACACACCTACAGTCGTGGCCAAAGGTTTTGAGAAGGACACAAATATTAGTTTTCACAAAGTTTGCTGCTAAACTGCTTTTAGATCTTTGTTTCAGTTGTTTCTGTGATGTACTGAAATATAATTACAAGCACTTCATACGTTTCAAAGGCTTTTATCAACAATCACATGACATTTATGTGAAGAGTCAGTATTTGCAGTGTTGGCGCTTCTTTTTCAGGACCTCTGCAATTCGACTGGGCTGCTCTCAATCAACTTCTGGCCCAAATCCTGATAGCAACCCATTCTTTCATAATCACTTCTTGGAGTTTGTCAGAATTAGTGGGTTTTTGTTTGTCCACCCGCCTCTTGAGGATTGACCACAAGTTCTCAATGGGATTAAGATCTGGGGAGTTTCCAGGCCATGGACCCAAAATTTAAACGTTTTGGTCCCCGAGCCACTTAGTTCTCACTTTTGCCTTATGGCTCGGTGCTCCATCGTGCTGGAAAACGCATTGTTCTTCACCAAACTGTTGTTGGATCGTTGGAAGAAGTTGCTGTTGGAGGGTGTTTTGGTACCATTCTTTATTCATGGCTGTGTTTTTGGGCAAAATTGTGAGTGAGCCCACTCCCTTGGATGAGAAGCAACCCCACACATGAATGGTCTCAGGATGCTTTACTGTTGGCATGACACAGGACTGATGGTAGCGCTCACCTTTTCTTCTCCGGACAAGCCTTTTTCCAGATGCCCCAAACAATCGGAAAGAGGCTTCATCCGAGAATATGACTTTGCCCCAGTCCTCAGCAGTCCATTCGCCATACTTTTTGCAGAAGATCAATCTGTCCCTGATGTTTTTTTTTTGGAGAGAAGTGGCTTCTTTGCTGCCCTTCTTGACACCAGACCATCTTCCAAAAGTCTTGGCCTCCCTGTGCGTGCAGATGCGCTCACACCTGCCTGCTGCCATTCCTGAGCAGCTCTGCACTGGTGGCACTCCGATCCCGCAGCTGAATCCTCTTTAGGAGACGATCCTGGCGCTTGCTGGACTTTCTTGGACGCCCTGAAGCCTTCTTAACAAGAATTGAACCTCTTTCCTTGAAGTTCTTGATGATCCTATAAATTGTTGATTTAGGTGCAATCTTAGTAGCCACAATATTCTTGCCTGTGAAGCCATTTTTATGCAACGCAATGATGGCTGCACGCGTTTCTTTGCAGGTCACCTGGTTAACAATGAAAGAACAATGATTTCAAGCATCAGCCTCCTTTTAACATGTCAAGTCTGCCATTCTAACCCAATCAGCCTGACATAATGATCTCCAGCCTTGTGCTCGTCAACATTCTCACCTGAGTTAACAAGACGATTACTGAAATGATCTCAGCAGCTCCTTTAATGACAGCAATGAAATGCAGTGGAAAGTTTTTTTGGGGGGATTAAGTTAATTTTCATGGCAAAGAAGGACTATGCAGTTCATCTGATCATCTTCATAACATTCTGGAGTTTATGCAAATTGCTATTATAGAAACTTAAGCAGCAACTTTTCCAGTTTCCAATATTTATGTAATTCTCAAAACTTCTGGCCACGACTGTACATGCCTTAACACTCCCTCCACTGTGTTTGACAGATGATGTGGTGTTTTGGATCGTGATCATTTTAGAGTTCATTATGTTTTCATCAGTCTAAAGTTTTGTGGCAAAGCACTAATCTGGCATTTCTGTTCTCGAGTAGTTTTCACCAAGTGGTGAAGCGTCTCTATTTACCTCATGAAGCCTTTGACGAGGACACGCCCACCTCCTCAAGCATGATTTGGCCTGATGTCGTGAAAGAGTTCTTCTTCACCATGAACAGAATTCTGCGCTCGTCTACTTTAGTTGCTCCTCCAGGCATTTTGCTGTTGCTGAACTCACCAGTTGATTCCTGCTTTCTATGAATGTTCCAGTCTGTTTTGGGCCGCTGCCAGCCTAATGACGGCCTCCTTCACTTGCACAGACGCCTCTTTGGAGCTCATGTTGAGAGTTCGATGTGACACTCAGATGCACCTCCAGGCCTACAACAATGAGAGCACCGGCCACACCTGGTAGTCCAGTGGTTAAGGTGTTGGGCTCCTGATCGAGAGGTCCCTGACTCAAAGCCCAGCACCAACAAGTTGCCACTTGAGCAAGGCTGTTAACCCTCATGAACCCCAAACGGGTATGTGAATGAAAATGGCTGTAATTCCTGAATTCCTGCCTGTTAATGCCACACTTTCGTCAAACCATTGTAACTTTTTCACAGAGCGAACTACATCCCTGCCAGACTGACAAAAGTGTGTTGCACGTGTGTTGATAAACGCCAATCACACAGGTTCAATTATTTGTGCAGAGTCTCAGGAACTCTGTGTAACAAGTTATAAAAGGAGTCCCTAAATTACAGAATGTCCATAAATATCACATTCTTGTAACATATATGATTTTTAGGGTAGAATTCGACTCATTTCCAGCTTTGATAACGCAAGGTGTTTACTTACCGCTGTTTGTAGATCATGTGCGTTGTTAGTCGAGCTGAGAGAAAGGCTTTCGTTCGAATTGTTCAGAATAGATTTAGGAGGCTCGAGAACGTGACAGCGAAGTCTAGAGGAGACTGGAGGTGTTAATCAGACCTCGCACTCTTAAATAATTCTGCATTATTAAATAAAATATGAAATATTTCTTCACTAGTAATAAAGCCCAAAAGTTAGAGTTGTAAACAAAGTTCAGTTTCAGTCACCTGTGCTCCATGATTTTAGTTTTCGATACTTCTTTCCAGAACTGAGAAAGATCAGAAGTGACAGAGTTTGGCTCCATCTCGGCCGCCATGATCAAGAAACGGTCCTGAGGGGATGCCTGGAAGCCTACACACACACACACACACACACACACACACACACACACACACACACACGCACACGCAAATGAAACTTTGAGAAGGTAGTAGCGGTGGCACAGAGTGGAGACAGAGAGTTCATTTATAACAGCATTATTACGATTATCTGTAGCCAAACGTGTCTCGCCGATGTACAGCAGGAAAAGAATTCCATTAATTAAGCTATTATTCTTTGTTTAAATATAAGTGCCTGTGTATGGGCTCTGTACCTCCGTGTAATGAAACTAAAATGTCTACGTTAGCGCCAGGCTCGCAGGTGCTACTGCTCGGCTTAACGCGGTATTTTTCCGGTGCTGTTGTTCGCACCTGAAAGGAAAAAAAGGAAGGATGTCAAGGGATCACATCACAAACCTCACAACATTTGAGGGATTATCTGGAGCCCATGCAGGTCTGCACCCTCACCCTCACCTTAAAGGCCACTTGATCTTTGGTGATGTTGTTCAGGACGATGAGACACTTTTTCTCCGTTTCTCTGGAGCCGAAACTGAGCTCCTCAGCCGGACTGAAAGAGAACGAGGTAGAGAAAGATGAGACTCGCTAACTGATCGGCTGATTAACATCCATTGTTTTTTTTTTAATAAATAAGAATAAAAATAAAAGATATAAGGCAAAATAAAGCGCTAATAAAAATTGGTTTATGAAAATAATAGGCGTGTACAATAGAAAGAGAACAGGCTATGGTGGCTACAGATCCAGCTGCTGCAGGATGAGAGAGAGAGAGAGAGAGAGAGAGAGATGGGTGTGGGGGATTCTTCCACATGTTCCCAGCAGGAAACTTAGAAACTTGCCAAAAACTTGCTTAAAACCTTGAAAAAATGCCAATAATAGAAGAAAATGCACCAAGCAGGGGTGCACCAGACCTGGAACCCTCACCATTGGTTGCTCAAATGCAGCCTACGTCTGCCCAAAGAGCCTCCAAAAGAACCCGAATAACAAAAGCCCGTCACATGTAAGTAAACACTTACGACCTAGACTTGGCCAAGACATTGTCCCGTCCATGACTGTAGCACAACTTCAGGTCATAACCCTGTAAAGACAAACCCCGCCCAATTACACATCATGTTGTGGAGGAGTGGTAACTTCAAAAGGGTTTCAGGCAAGAAAAGCAGAACGGTGTTCCAGACGAGGTGTTCCAGTGTTTTAGGTAAGAGCTACACAGGAAGATGGGGCCAACCGTGAGGTTGAAGTTCCTAAACGGCATTTTCTTGTGCTGGTGATGTCATAGAGCGCGCCATCCAAAGACACTGCCAAAGACCTCTTTCCCTTGCCACTGCGTAAAGATCCCCAAAGAAAAGCGTGCCTTAGTGTCCTGGCTGGTGTAGGAAATTTGTGAGATCATGCAAGTGGAACACCTACAAACCCGGGTCAACCGTCCCTCGTGCAGCAGATACAGAGCGACATAATGAAAACACACTATGCCTGAAGAAGGCTAAGCACAGGAGAAAGACAGGGGCTCATCCCACTTGCTCAACCGTAGGTGTCCCAACCAAGCAACATACTTCCCAAGGATATTGGAAATATGTTTAATCTACATACTGTACATACCGTACCCCTCTATCGCCATCACCTCTCTACCACCTCTTCATACACTACCCCTTAATCTCTACCACCCGTCCTCTTAATCCACTTCTCTGCCCACTGTACACTACCCCACTGTCCCCAACACCTATGTGATCGTGACCCCTGTCAGCTGACCAACTGTAGGCCAATATCACCAATATCAAACCTCCACTTTATCTCCAAGATCATAGAAAAATTGTAGTACAGCAGCTATGCTCATATCAGAATAAGAACTTATGCCTCATCAGAGAGACAGCGCTAGTTAAAGTGGTTAATGACCTCCTACTAGCTTCTGATTAGGGTTGCATCTCTTTGCTTGTACAGTGGAACCTCGGATTGTGAGTAACGTGGTTTACGAGTGTTCCGCAAACTGAGCAAAGATTTTTTATTCGAAACCGAGCAAGTATTAGTTTACGAGTGCCGAGTATCATGCTTCACACATGCGACTCTTATTTTGACACCGAGTGTCTCTCCACACACACACACACACACACACACACACACACACACACACACACACACACATATATACACAGACGGTGCCTGCGTGCACCAACAGAAACACTTATCTGTCAGGATTTATTTGTACTTTTTTAAAGGTAAAGTGCAGATTAATTTGTTTTATTTTCATTTTATAGATTGTATTAATTATTTTTATGTATTTATTTTTTGGGGCTGTGGAACGAATAATTTGAGTTTTCATTATTTCTTATGGGAAATGATGATTTGGAATACGAGCCCACTTCTGGAACGAATTATGCTCGTAATCCAAGGTTCCACTGTACTATTTTGTATTACTTGTACTGAACCTTAGTACCGTTTTTACTGCCCTCTCCTGGCTCAGATCTCGTTTGCGTGACGGTTATCAGTTTGTAAATTTAAATGGTGACCATTCTGTATGAGAAAATGTAGTCTGAGGTTCCACAGGGATTGGTTTTAGGCCCGTTGCTATTTCCTCTTTACATGCTTCCTCTGGACGACATAATCTGTAAGCCCAGAGGAAGTATCACCTTTTACTGTTATGCTGATGACACACAGTTACTGTATATTTCACAGCAAAGACAGATGATTAAAAACAGCATTATAAAGTTGAGGTGTGAAGGACACAAGACAGAAGTACTGGTACTACAACAACATGTAAACATGTTTAAAGTAAGCTTTCTGATCAGACTGTAACTTTAGATGGCCTTTCTGTTCCATCAAGTGCAACAGTTAAAGACCTCGGTGTGATTATAGATTCCAGCCTTTCGTTTGAAGCTCATGTAGATAATATCACCAGGATAGCTTTCTTTCACCTTAGAAATATTGCCAAGATAAGAAACATATTGTCACTAAATGATGCAGAAAAACTAGTTGATGCTTTTATCACCTCTAGGTTGGACTATTGTAACGCCTTACTGTCTGGTTGTTCAACTAGGTGTATAAACAAGCTTCAGTTAGTCCAGAATGCAGCAGCGAGAGTCCTCACTAGAACCAGAAGATACGAGCACATCACCCCTATCTTATCTACACTGCATTGGCTCCCTGTGAAATTTCGCATTGATTTCAAGATACTACTTTTGACATTTAAAGCACTAAATGTTCTCGCGCCGCAGTATCTGAGTGAACTGTTAGTGTCTTACGATCCGCCACGCCTACTTCCATCAAAGGATGCAGGCTGCCTGTCAGTACCACGTATTATTAAAACTACAGCAGGGGGCGGAGCTTTTTCTTACAAAGCCCCAAAGTTATGGAATAGTCTTCCTGTTAATGTTCGGGACTCAGACACAGTCTCAGTGTTTAAGTCTCGGCTAAAAACCTATTTATTTAGCCAAGAATGTTTGTAAATAGATTAACCTTAGGTAAAGGAGCAGATCTGGGGGACTCATGGACGTAGAGTATTCTGGTGAACTGCTATGTTTAGATGCTGTCCTCCCCACTCTCATTGTTCACTCAGGTTTGTTGACGGTGAGGTGATTGGTCGCTTTACATCTCAGTTCCCACTTATGTCTGTGTTTCCTTCTAGAGATCTGGTCTGGTTGGAGATCTGGTCACATGGAGCCCCATGTGGTCTGTCTGGGACGCGTGTGGAGACTGGGGACGGTTCCACTTCACCATGAAGACGCTCCTGTCCTCGGCTGATACAGACAGCTGTTTCTCTGAGAACTCGTGACTGCAGTCTCTCGATAGTTCAGGACTGGAGTTTCCTACAGTCTACCTGAGTCTCCAATAACCAACTGGACTCCATATGAACGTAAACACGTCTCCTGTTCTACTGAACTTGCAGCCTCCTGACACACAGTATGAGTGCAGATCAATCCCTGCTCTCCGTTATCACCCAGATGAGGATGGGTTCCCTGCTGAGTCTGGTTCCTCTCAAGGTTCCTTCCTGTTACCATCTCAGGGAGTTTTTCCCTCAGCACCGTCACCCTCGACTCGTTCATCAGGGACCATCTGATCATTCTGATTCACACACACTCACATCTCACACACACTTCTGTCATTTACTTTTGTTTGTGTAAAACTGCTTTGCGACAATAAGCATTGTTAAAAGCGCTATACAAATAAAATGGAACTGAATTGAAATTGAACACTCTCTGTCCATACAGCATGTACATCCCGACTACCATCACCTATCTGCTCGAGGTACACAGTCTCACTCCTCTATATCCACTACCCCTCAGTCCTTACCCCGTGTCCACTACCCCTCCACCCTGTACACTAGGTGTCACCTTCTACAGTCTGCAATCTACCTCTGATCCTATGGCTTCTTCTTACTTAAACCCATAAGTTCATGATTGGGTTTCTCTGAGGGTTCTCCTGACATCTCCATCACCGTACCGCACAGCCACTCATTCTCACCTGACATGCAGCAAAGCGCCCTTAAACGTGGTCAGAGGTTTCCTCGCTCCTCGGAGTCGATTCAGACTTTCACTCCTGTCCGTTTCCTCTGCAAAATTCACCTAAAAAAAAACAACAGACACACAGACACAGACACACACAGACACACACAGACACACACACACAGACACACACGCACACACACACACAGACACACACAGACACACACGCACAAAATGGAAGATGAGAGTAAAAGGTTAGAAACCCAAACAAAACAGCATGTTGTGTAGCATTTCACCCGGTTGTAAAGAAACAAAAAAAATCCCTGCAGGTTTAACACCACAACCCCACACACACACACACACACCAAAAATCCTGCTCCTTATATATCAGTATTAATAATCATGTAATTATCACAACAACCATCAGAAAAAAAGAAGAAGACATATATTACAAGTTTTCACCACACACACACACACACACACACACAGACACACGTGATCCTCATGTGTGAGTCATAAGACACAAATCTAAAGTGCTGAACTCTTACACTTTTTCTCCCCATCAAGATTACAGAAGTAGGACAGAAGCAATACTTGGGAGGGTGTGCACACACACACACACACACACACACACACACACACACACACAATAGTGTCAAAGTGGAAAGGTTAAAGGTCACTGGCACTGATGAACCAATCAGCACTTCCTTTCGACGAGCACAAAATATCTCTAATTATAAAACTAATTATTCACATGTTTATGTTTATGCTTATGTATGTGTTTATATGTTTATGAACAATTAAATAAAAGGAGCCGCTTCAGTTCTGAAATGCCATTGATTTATTATTTCGATTATATTACTTGATTCCAGTCAATTGCCCAAAAATAGAGGGAATAGAATTAGTACTACATGATTGAACATAAGTTATTAGTGCAAGTTTAAAGTTAGTTGATATTTAAAAAAACAAAGAAAAGTGTTGTGTTTCATTACAGTAACAAGAAACAGCGGCATCCAAGCCAAATTAACATAAAAAAATAAATTGAAATGAAATAGACAGATAAAACCAGAGGTTTAAATGAAAATAAAAATCTCAACCAAAAAAACTAATAAACATTCTCTCTTTTCCATTATTTAACCAGCAGCCCTTATAATGGAGGGAAGTGCATAAGGACACATGGACACGTCTGTATGTACTGTACACTACCCCTAAGAAGTGCACACTACCCCTACAGCCTACTCACTGGAGGCTAAATGAAAGAAAAGGACACTTATTAAAACTTCAGTATAAAATCACCGAATCCTGACTCGAGTGTCAGTGGAGTGTTTCACAAATCACAATCTTCACGCTTCTCTATCTTTCCTCATGGTCGCTCACAGACGCGTGCCCGAGGAGGGGGGAGGGGGAGTGCAGGACCAGGAGGGCGGCGCTCTAGAGCCCTTTAGAGTAATTAAAACCCAGCGTGGGAGCTGACCTCAGTCTCAGAGAGACGCACAGTCAACCGGGTCGAGTCTCGAAATGATCAGGACATCAGACAATACCTCTCAGCAATGTGAGTGTGTGTGTGTGTGTGTGTGTGTGTGTGTGTGTGTGTGTGTGTGTGTGTGTGCGTGTGCGTGTGTGCAAAGACCCATGTTAGACGTGATTAAACAGGAAATGTAAATTACTGCACCAGTAAACAAATCTCATGAAAAACGATCAGTGTTGATAATCAAAAAGGAAAAGGAAGTGAAATCAGGAGGACATGGGACATCCGGGGGAGACGCCAGGGACGCCGGCGACGTGAGGGAGACGCCGAACACCTCCGCCATCTTAAACGTCCTTATTATAAAACAAACAACAAGGGAAAAATGAACTTTAGAACATGGAGAAGAGCAATGCAGCTCAGGGCTGTGATGAGAAACTGGATTATTAGCACAATAGCGTTAGCACACACACATCATAACAATAACAATAACAACAACAACAGCAAAACACACAGACACACACAGCAGTTTGTACTACACTGTGTCAGTGACTTTCAATGAAACCCTGCGACTCTTCATGTTTCTAAATCAACTTTGGACTTGATTCTCTGTGAAAGTGTCGCTGGTCCTGCACGTCCACACACACGTGGACACACAGACACGAAGACACATAGGCACATGCGCAGACGAAAACAGACAAGCAGAAAAACAGAGAGCCACACGCAGACGCTCAGACACGTGGACAGACACTCAGACAAACGGACAGACAGACACGCAGACACTCAGAGACACAGACAGACGGTGCCTTTCAATCGCTGCGGAAGCGTCACTTGTCTTAGCTTGTGTCCTCAGAGACACAGACACGCCCCTGCTGATGTCATACAGGGTCAGGTACCTGGTCTGTCAGGGTGAATAAACCCCAACAGGGGGCGACACCAGTCTACCTGCTGTCACGTACACATTACAGCCAATATGTGTGTGTGTGTGTGTGTGTGTGTGTGTGTGTGTGTCAGCTTTTTAATACTAAATATTGATGATGATGAAGATGTAGTTGTGAAACACACAGATGCTGGACGGACGACGGTTACTGATTGGTGAGTCTGTGTGAGCTTCAGACCGCCGTGTTAAACCGCTCGCGGCTCTGCACACTGAGAACTTCATCTAAACACACCTGTGTGTTTACCATCAATCATCATCATCATCATCATCATCATCATAATAGATAGTTAGAAAGAACTTTTTAAGTGTTTTTAATAAATTACTGAAAGATGAAAGTATTCATGTAAAACCCAAACCTGCAGTCTGTTCAGAATTAAAACACACGAGAAATATACAGGGCGCAATTTTAAATGAATAATAAAAGTTAATTTGCAAAAACTAAACTGGCGAAAAGACTGAAGCTCAACAGTGTGGCTTTACGAACTATAAATGACTGAGAGGAGACTAAAAGCCCCGCCGCAGCAGCTGTGTGTCCGAGCGCCGTGAGGGAAACGTGACGTGACGCCGCGTGAGGAACGACAGAGCTGGACGAGAAGTTTGTACCTTTTTGGTCTTGACGGTTAGCTCCATGTTAAAGCTGGAGTCCAGACTGTCTTTACACTCGGACTCGGTGTCCTTCACCTCGCTCTCGTCCTCGCTGGCGATCGGGCCGTTCTCACACAGCGGCGAGCGGAAGTCGTCGTCCGGCAGCGGCGGGTAGCTGTACTTAAACTGGTCCTGAACCACACAGAGACACGCTGCAGTCAGTCTGAACGCGCGCGCCAGCGCAAAGCTAGCTGAAACACTCACTCATTACTGCCATGACAGTATTGCACAAAGTATTGGCGCCTTCATTCCGGGTGCGAGAGGTGTGTAACATTAACAGACAGATGCTCTACATGCAGCTGAAGAAAAGTGCAAATTTAGCACGCGACCGTAACAACAAGCCGCGAGGCGCTCACCGTTCCCCCCATGTGCGGCGGCAGGTGCTCGGCGTCCACGAACTGCTGCACCTCGCTTTTGGAGACGAATTTCAGCTTGCTGATCGCCTCCGGGCCGAGCCACGTCTTAACGATCCTCCACGC
>QNUK01000529.1:160000-197500 GCA_013621035.1 Clarias magur | reverse complement strand
TGAACAGCTCAGTAGCTCAGTGATTTAGAAGTTGGACTGCTGATCTGATCAGAAGGTCTAAGTTCAAACCCCAGTATCACCATCACACCAGACCCCCCAGACCCCCCAGACCCCCCCTCTTCTAAAAAAAAAAAAAAAAAAAGGAACTTAACTGCTCAAATACAAGAAATGAGACGAACATCATGGTGAGGAGGCGGGGCATCACTAACGAGGAGGCGGGGCATCACAGTGATGAGGTGTGTGTGTGTGTGTGTGTGTGTGTGTGTGTGATGTGCTACTATCTGCCCCAGAGTGAAGAACCAGACGGTGTGTTTTTCCCCTCCCGCATCAGCAGTTTACTCCACACACACACAGACACACACACACACACACACACACACACAGACAGACAGACAGACAGACACACACACACGCATGACACAGTGTAGAAATAACTGCACATCAAACCGCTCAGCATGTCAGTTCTGCACAGTTCTGTCTAAAGTAATGGCACCCACCTGTCAGAGTCCTGTTCACTACGTTCACCCCACACACACACACACACACACACACACACACTAATAAGAGTACTACTGCTCACTGGGGCGTTTGGGACACAGCCAGAGAGATTCTCTCTCTCACACACACACACACACACACACACTTGTAGTTATGCAGTCAGGTGATTATTCCGCGCTACACAGGATTAAAGAAACTTTAAAGGAAGTGAACTCATTAAACACACACACACACACTCACTCACCCTGAACGAAGTCATCTTTAAACCTCTGGCGCGTTTCCTGAACCTTCAGCTCTAAATCCTGTGAAAGATTCAAACACAAGAGGGAGTGATTAATGCTGGACACACACACACACACACACACACACACACACACGGATCGGGTGATTTTACGGATCGGACTCGGACCTGCTCCGGCTCGGGCTGTGCGCGCGCCGCCATGTTTGTTTGCACTGCCTGTCACATCCGGGTTGCCAGATTGTGCGGAGTTCAGCTTCACCCGCCCTTCAGCCTGAGGGGAAAGAAGGGAGTGTGTGTCACTAATCAGCATGCACTCTACACTCTACACTCTAACGCTAATATTCACTCTTAATCTCACTCTATTCTCACCCTGTCCTCATCCGTCTCAGCTGCACTTGGCACAGTCGGTTGTACAAAGTGACATGGAAGGGATCCACATCTGCCCAACGCAGACGCCCCACAGGGTTCAGTACTCGGTCCTCTTCTGTTCTCCCGCTATCCCCGTCTCTTGATAAGGTCATATCATTGCATGGCTCTTCACACCATTGTTATGCAGATGAAATGTAACTTATTCTCTCCTTTCCTCCCTCAGACACGCAGGTTTCCACCTGGAACTCAGCAGGCAGACGTCTCGTCCTCAATCTGCCCAAATTCTCCCTCCCCACCCCACTTCTCCGCTCTCTGCACCAGCTTCCTGTAGCTGCTCCATCAAATTCATCAAATCCTCCAGCACTGCTCGACTCGCTCCACCATCTAGACTTGCATCCAGATTTTTTTCTGTTCTGGCACCTAGGTGGTGGAATGAACTTCCTCTAGAGGGCTGTACAGCGGGTCTATGGCAATCTTTAATCTTTAAGACATATCTATTTCTTCAGTACATGGACTAATCCCGCTAATCCCAATAAGTGAAACTTCAATAAGATTTCTTTTTGTAAGTGGCTCTGGATAAGAGATCCTGCCAAATGTCTAAATTTAAATATAAACTCTAAACTCACTCTAATTTCACTCTAAATTTACTCCAAACTCACTCTTAAACTCTTTCTAAATTTACTATTAAATTTACTCTAATTTCACTCTTAAACTCACTCTAAACTTAATCTATTTCTAAACTTTAATTTTAGAGTGTTTTCCAGACTCCGGTTCCAGGTTTTCTTTTGCTCGTTGTTTGAATGTGTGGGTGAGTGTTGACCGGAGGTCCTACCACAGTGATAAAAAAGGAATACAGTGGAACCTTGGATTACGAACATAATTTGTTCTGGAAGCAGGCTCGTATTTCAAAACACTCGTAAACCAAATAAAATTTTCCCATAAGACATAATGGAAACTCAAACTATTTGATCCTAAATATCCAAACTAAAGCCCCAAAATGAAATACATAAAAATTGTTAATACAAAATATAAAGTAAAAATAAAAAAATTAACCTGCACTTTATCTTTAATAAAAAGTAAAAATAAATCCAGACAAATAAGTGTTTCTGTTTGTGCGCACAGGCTCTGTGTGTGTGTGTGTGAAGCTAAAGTAAGAGGAGAGGAGAAATGAGCCCCTCCCCTCTCTCTCTTCTCGTCTTACACAGTAACCCCTCCTCCTCTATTATTTGAGTTTCTTACACACAGACACAATGGAAACACTGTTTTATCGGGAAAATAAACAAGAAATCTCTCTAACGACACTCGAGTGAGCGCAGACTAACGGAATCACTGCTGTAAAGTAAAAATAAAACAAATTAACCTGCACTTTACCTTTGAAAAGAATCGCGACAGAGCAGTGTTTCTGTGTAGAGCAGAGAAAGAGAGAGAGAGAGTGTGTGTGTGTGAGAAGGCGAAAGGAGGTGTGTGAAGGGGCACGGTGTCCAATGATGTGTGTGGACACAAAGTGCAGGCTGATACAGGCAGAGATAGAGAGAGAGAAAGGATCTTTAATCTCTCTGAGACTTTCTTTTGCTTTATATGCGTGCAAACTTATGTTTTAATAAACAGTACACGCGCGCTGTACACACACACAAACACATCGTTTCACGCACACACACATGGTCACAGTGTTATAGTAAACAGTACACGCACGGATGTTGATTATACCAGTGAGAGACGAGCACTAAGACCCAGCAGGGGAGATGATTACCCACAATTCCCAAGAAAGAGAAAAAATGTTGGCTCAGTTGCAGTGGTGGCCGGTCAATACGGGGCGCCGCCCCCCTTAACGTTAGGCAGAGAAGAATGCTACTTTAACATGTAATTATTTAACATAATCATTATTTATTTTAATAATGACAAGTCATTTAGTCACAATATTCCGCTGTATTTCTTAATATAATTTATTTGCAATTTAAAAATATCTAAACTGAATTACGTTCATTTGTGTACGCGGGGCACCGGACAAACGAGTGTCTATGTAGGCATGTAAATTTTTTAAAAACATGTGACTTGAGACTGAGCTCTGATTGGATCCTTTCAAATCATCCTTGGGGCGGAGCTCTGTGCGCCCTGAACCCTCCCACTTTTGTTCTTAGTGAATCAATATTGTTTTTAAATATTTGGGCTCATGTGATTGGACCATTCTCAACGAGTCTTTTCCAGCACTTCTTATGGCGAGCGGAGCTGCTGACTGGATGCGTTGTGAGTCAGGACTTTATTTTATACTAGTAGTAATGATGATAGTGATAAATGCCTATTTACAGGCCAGTATTAAAAGTTTAATGTTAATTTTGTTTGCTCCCCCCCTCCCCCCCCACAGTTGTGATTACGTGATGCTTAGCGTCAAAACAGGAAGTGCATGCGTGCTACATGATACTCGCAAACCACATTACTCACAATCCAAGGTTCCACTGTAAATATGTGGTCAAGTTTATAAAAACAGATAAGAAATAAACCACTGTGTCGAGTTAATGTGGTAATTTATTGTAACCATTAGTTATTTGATTATTTTCCAATAACTGCACACACAGTATTTTATTTCTTCAAAGTTACATTTTTAAAAAAGCACAAGTTGTCACGTACATTACAGCAGCTACAAACACTCGTTCCATCAACATCCTGCTTTTATTCTCTCTCTTAAAGTCAACAGAAAAGACATTGGAATAATTGTCACAATCAATTTTAATTCAATGATATGCACGTGCTTTATTTATCTCCTAAATTAAATGTGTTTGACGCTAAAACAACCGACCTGGCAACACTTGTTATCGCTCGTTTAAGGCGAGATTCAGCAAAACAGCTGTGTGTTTCCTGAAACTGTAACTTCTTATCCGACATTTTGATTCTCGGAAACTGTGACCTCACGGGCGCCATCTTGGCTCTGCGAAGCCTACATACAGCACGTCAAGATTACGAGGCTTTTTTATATTAAAGCAAGCAAAATGTGTTTCTTAAAATCGTTTTGAAAATAGATTTCTAAAAAAAATGATGTGACTATTACGACAAGCCCCGCCCATTCTGCGCTCCGAGTGGGTGACGCTCCACCGGCTCCTGAGCGAGGATTGGATAAAAACTTCTTTGTCCAATCAGATTACGGATTCCTCCGGTAAGAGAGGAAGTAGCGGGACGAGGAGGCGGATGGGGAGGAGCGATGGTTTGGCGGGAAAGAGGCACAAACTCAGTCTGTGGTGTTTTTTTTGTGTTTATCCATATTACTAACTGTCTAATGTGCCTATATTTTAATAACACTTACTGCAAATTAATGAAACACTATATAATATTGTTTGTTGAAATAATTATTATGTGTTGTGTACTTTGTTATTCAGCTTATCTGTTGTTTGTTTCTCTCTTTTTTTCAGCTTTCATGGATATTTAAGGAAGCAGCTGTGTAAATTTTGCAAATGTCTGCCATGATAGATGATCTGAAAGGCTCTACACAACTCAACACTGAAGTCTCATTGTCGAAATCTCTGCCACAACCCTGAGGTGTTGTTTGTGGGCGTGGCCTGTCCAGTGTTTATTTTCCCACATTGCAGTAGCTATATGTCCTCTTTATAGCTAGCTTACACAAGTTAATTGACACACTAATCAGTGTGAAGCTTGTTTTTTTTTCATTTTCAGATTATGTTAGCGAAGTGCGCTAGCTGTACTAGCTACAAATACTTCGCTAAGACACCAGCTGCTTAATTCCAAGTTTTAGTGTTCACTTTAATGTTCTCCATGCATGTTTAATAAGACGTCATGTTCATCAGGATAAGTTGGAACTAAGCTTTCGGGATTTGTAGTCTCCTTCGTAAGCTGTGCTTGTGTCCCCATTCCGCAATTTCTGCCTCATTCCTTTCAAATCCGCTGCAACTGTTGTACCCTCTGTCTCAACTAAACCAGTCTAATCATTACGTGACACATTCTGTCTCGACTGTGAAAAAAAAAAAAAAAAAAAACTCCTTGTGCTTTGTCTGAAATAAAGCACCAAAGATGTCCACAGATCAGCAGGTCCATATGGTCTCACTTCATGGAGACCTTATCATCTTTCAATGCAAGCACTTGAGTCCTAAAGCCTCCGAGGTCACGTTCTGCCGCGTGTCCTTCAACCGGGACTTGGGCACCTTCACAAACAAAGACGATGAAGTAAGCCTCATGTATAAAAATGCCTCAAGAGCGGTTAGCATCGTTCGCTGTGCCGCTGCAGTGAACGCGAGGATGAGGCAGAGAGTCCCGTGTGTGTTGCTGAGGCTTCACAGGAAAGCATCTCAAGGGTTTAAGTACATGCTTTACTCTTTGACTGGTAAGACCCGTGCAAAACTACATGCAGAATTCTCATGGCCTTACGAGATAAGTGAGGACGTCTCCATTTTGCGTGGACCCACTTTGGTCTGGAGTTACCAGGACGTTGTCTTCTACACGTCTGCAGAAACTGGTGGCGTGAAGGAAGTCCCGATGCATCTAAGGGTCAACTTTATTGGCGAGTTGCCCCTTCCTCAAAGACACTTGGTGGTTCTTGGTTCAGAAAAGACAACAGAAGAGAACGGGGAAGATAAACCTCTTCTTTATTTGTTAGAGGATGGCAGAACTTTTGGCGCTGATCGTCTTTTACCTGCTGCTTACAGTGTGGTTGTTCGATGTATGCTGGTGCCTTCAGCCCAGACAGTAGATGGATCACTTGGATCCACTGTGGTAGCTGTTACCTCTCGGAAACAGCTGGTGTGGTTTGAGAACGGACTTCCGGAAGAAGTGTGTCCCCTCCCGTACGACGAGCCGCAGAGCGTTCGACTGGTTTATACAGGAAGCGGCTGTCTCATCGCTGTCGTCTTCGGGCATGGAAATGTCTGTGCTGTGTGGAAGGATAGCTTCAAGGTAGGTTCTCTCCTGGGTCCCTCACAGCGCTTCTTTGGTCTGCCATGTTGTACGGATTGTAAATGTCCTCTCAGTGTAATGTATGGAGCATTAACTCTTGTGCTAGTGACTACATACCCGCTTTAATAGTCCTCCTGATATGATGAGGGCTTCCTGAGTGTGCAGAGCTTAGTACAGTAGGGGTTAGTACAGTTAGTACAGTGCTCTCTGAACTGAGCCGTGCTGATGCGCTAAAGCTTCTCCGCGCTCTATATTAAACACACAGTATACAAATGTAATTGTGTTTTATCAGCTTGTATTGGATAGAGTTCCTCCTCCTTTATTTCCGTTACTTTTGAAATACAACAATGGTACATTTCGTAGGTATCACCTGATATCAGGTAGTTGTTGGTATCAGTGCATCTGTAAGTAAATTAGCACAGTGTGAGTGAGACTGATCTCTGATACGATCGGTCTGTTACGTCTCTAAATAAATGTTAAGGAGAGTCATGAGCCGTTAGGAGTCGAGTCTGAATTGAGGTCACGTTGCCTCTCCTTGCCCGTATGTTTCATCATTCCTCACAGAGCTGATATTTTCCTTTTAACGCTCTAAATGCTCAGCGCTCAGAGTAAACCTAACTGTAAGGCTTCCAGCCATGCCACAGCTCCCTCGGGCTTCACGACTGGTTTAGTCCGGTATTCTGAGTGCACTCCTGTGTGCGCGGCGTTGTCCTCTGAGGACTGGCCAATAGATGGAGCAGTTGAGTGCCAACGCGTGTTTTAATCCCTTATGAGCTCGGCCTGAGTGAATCCCGTTAGCACTTTTCAAGGCCATGTGATGACTCTCTCCACTTGAGGGGAAGAAGTTTGTGTTTATGCTAATTTCATGTTGTCGTTTATGTAGCTTTCTAAAAGAGATCTGTGTAGAAAACGTGAGCAGGAATAATGTGACCTGTACACTACAACATCTGTGTTGATCATGCTAGTGAACTTGTTACCTGCCCAGGCACAGCACAGAATTAGTTCAAGCTGCTTAATAAGATTGAAATGGTTTTTATTATTGAAGCGAATGTTTAACACGCTCCTAATAATGAAACCTGCTCCTAATTAGATCAGACTTGCGCTAGTCATGTGATCAATTAGGTTTGTATTAGTTTTTGGTGAAAGCTTTGATGCTCACGATGGCGGTCTCTTCCCAGGTGGCTGCGTGCTGGACTGATGTGCGCCTCCTGCTTGTGGACGATTTCATAGGGGCGGGGTTTGAGCAGATGTTGCTGGTTTTTGAAGAAATCGACTCAGCAGACGGAACCCTGGGGAAATTCCTCCTGACGGATCTCGCCGGCGTCTGTTACTTGGTCAGAATGTTTAGTTAACGGTCATGACTTGGTCTCTTGGTCATGATTAGATGGTGATTGCATGATGACGACGGCACCAGGATGTTACTTTCCCTTCTGATGAGCTGCTTCTGATGTACTTGTTTGTTCACAGCATGGAGGACCAGAGGGTGGAGACGGTCGCCAGTGTGAGACGGCAGAAGAAAACATGAACTTAACGATTCAGGCTCTAGAAGCCAGACTCCGGGTACAATTGTCACACTTTAAAGGGGACGTGTTCTGCAAAATTTTTATTAGTTTTTAAATATTCAGATGTATGTGTATACATGTGTGTGTTGCAGAGCGGTTTGGTGTTCCAGCAGGAGCTCCGGAGAGACCTGTGTGTTAAAGATCGTGTCATCCAGCAGTGTGTCTCCGCCCTTCGAGACCTTTTATCAGACAGGAAGCACGTCATGTCTCCTGCACCGCAGGTCTCTGACCGTTTATCAAGTGCTTTGTATAAATAAAAAAAAAAGAAAGTTTTAAACGACACACTGTAAGTGGTGAGTGATTAAACAGTGAGATCTGACGCAGCAGACAGACGTGTTGGTGCAGACGAGCGTCTGTCTGTCTGTCTGTCTGTCTGTGTGACGCCGGTGCGTCTGATTTGTTAGATTTTGTAAAGATGTTTGTGTGGTAATGACTCTTACAGTGTAGTGTGCAGTCAGAGTGAGTCGGTACAGCGGTGTGTGTGAGCGCGGCCCGTGTTCCTGTGTTACAGGAGGGACTGGTGTCTCTTCTGGACGACCAGAGCGAGGAGGACGAGTGCGCCCCCTCCTGTGTGAGAAGGGAAATGACTTTTGATGAGAGTCTCCCGAAAGTGGAGCGAGTGTGGCACAGAGTCATTGCACAGACTCTGGTGTTTGGGGCGCTTTTAACACCGGCCAATCAAACGTAAGATTCATAATAATAAATGATAATAATTAATTAATAACTAATAAATTGCATACTGAATATCCAAGCACATTATAATAAAACATCTGTGGTACGTCAACAGGAAAATAATCATCACTTGATGTCAATAAAGCAACATTGATTAGTTTCCTATAACTCACCCCTGTGTTTGATTCCTCTCATACCACAGCAGCGTCTCACAACATTTACACACTTATACATTCACACGCTGATACTCGATACGTTTATTAGGAACAGAAACACAAATCAGGTCTGAATCATAAACGTGTGTGTGTTCAGCACACCTGTCCCTCCCTCACGTCCTTAGAGGGAAGAGACGGAGACGTACACGAGGAGACACTCTGAAAGACACGAGTCTTCACCGAATGAACAGATCTCTAACTCGCAGCTAAATGAGTGTGTGTGTGTGTGTGTTCACTTCCTGCACATGTATCTGTCCTTCAGTTAGAAAACATCCTCTCATCTGGTTTCCATGGAAACGGCCTGAATCTATCCCTCTCTTCTTCTCTAGTTATCCTCAGCCTTCCCTCAGTCTCTCTCCCACTCTCTTCCTTGTTCTCTGCTGTTTCCATCAGTTTTCTTTTTCTGCTTGTCTCTCTCTCTCTCTCTGTCTCCCTCTCCCCAGTGCCTCTTCATCTCTCTCTCTCCCTCTCCCTCTGTCTCTCTCCCTCTTCATCTCTCTCTCTGTTCCTCTCCCTCTGTCTCTCTCCCTCTTCATCTCTCTCTCTCTGTTCCTCTCCCGCTGTCTCTCTTTGTCTCTCTCTCTCTCTCTTGTCCTTTTGCTCTCTGTTCCAACCTTTCTCACGTATCCATCTCATTCTGAATTCATCTCGTTTCTCTCCTCTTCTCGTGTCTCTCTCCTCCGATCGGTCTCTCAGGCGTGCGGTCCGTTCTGGTCGTTTCTGCGGTGATGTCATCCCCTCTGTCTGTCTGTCTTTTATTTTGTTTTATTAACTCATCATGTGGCCTGTTTGTCTTCACTCTGTCCTGTACAGTTCTACATGTGTGTCCTCGTGTTTGTCCTCTTGGTTCTGTCTGTCGTCTGTTTTTTTTTTCTTTTCTGTTTTTCTTTTAGTTTTAAGTATTTTTTCCTGCATGCTCAACTAATTCCCACCTGCTTTTTTGTAATTTCTATAATTTCTTTTATAGTTGTAAATTTCAATCCGTTTATTTTCTACAAAATCTATTTATTTCCACTTGTTCATATTTCAAACAAATATTTTTTTATGAATGTATTGTGTGATGTTTAATCCTTTCAGACATCTCGCTTCACGTTCCTCGTCTCGTTTGTGTCTCAGGACGGAATCTGAAAGCGGTGTGATGATGGCTGCTGTCGTAGCCACGCCCACTTTGGTTCAAAGTCTGAACAAAACCCTTTGCTACCCCGAACCCTTGACCTCCGCGCCCTCCGGTCCCCCAGATGCTAAAAGGAGCAAGTTCCCTAGCGGTACAGCCATACTCCTCACCACTGACCTCGCCCCGTTGTTGACCTCTGACCCCGATAAGTGCTCTGTCCTGTTGTGCTTTTCTACCAGCGACGCAGGAAGTTCTGCTCTACATTGTGAATTAGTGCGCTTAAATTTAAAGGGGGCGCTAGAGGGCAAATTTCAGCTGCGACTCCTAGAGGACTGCAGCCTCGACTCAGGTAATGTGTGTGTGTGTGTGTGTGTGTGTGTGTGTGTGTGTGTGTGTGTGTGTATGATGATACTGTGATCTGTCAGGACGCAGCTCATTTTTGTTTGTCATGGAGTTCAGACGAGTCCAGGGAGGACCTGCTGAGTCTGATGGCAGCGTCCCAGTTCTGGGTTTTCCGCCTCGTGAGTACCGATCACACCGTGGTGGACGTGTCGAGGTTTCTGGAGGAGAAATTCGGAGCTAAACGCGTCCAGATTAGTCCGCAGTATCTCCTGAGTCGGTCCACACACCCGTCCAGCGTGTCCATGCTGTTCCACTGGAAACCCTGCAGCTCCTTCGACGGAATCTTGGACGTCTATTCCAGGTCTGAAAACTCATTTTTAAATCATAAGAATAATATGAGAGTTTGTTTTTCTAGTATTTCTGAATGATGTTAAAAATCTCTGCAGCGATCATCTGGGTTTGCTTGGTTTCCTGGACTCTTTCTGCAACTTCCTTCCTTCTTCTCATTGTATTTCACTCCTCCGAACCGGGCAGGGCAGAAACAAAAGCCCCGCCCTCTTTATGGAGCATGAGATACTCACGATTAAAGAAGGCGTGGCCGAGCTGATCCACAGCGACCCGAAGGAGCCGAGCGAGCTTCACGTTCACGTCCATCCTGAGCAGTGGCTAAATGAAAGGAGCGCTCAGCTCCGCCCTCCTGTGGAGGTAAAGCGTTATCAGAAGATGGTGGAAAGAGCGATTGACCTCAAGATGACAAGCGACGTTGCGGTCCTCATGGAGGCGGAGCTTAACGGGAGTCAGAACTAATAACTCGTCCTCCACAGTGGAGCTTGGTACTGTTGTGTAATTACAGTGCTTTTGTGTTATGGAGGCCGTTAATTAGCAGCGCTCTCCATCTGCTACCACGCCAAATAAAGCTAACGACTAGCCGAGGATGGGAAATCCGATTGTCGCGCGTGTAGAAGATTTGAATTTATTGGTCTTTTGTGAATTCATGTACGTGTACTGTGGTGTTTAATAAACAAAAACAGGAGTGTGGTCTTTCCTGTGCGTCTCTTCACCTTTCACAAAAAATCTAATAACATTTTGGTTTTAGTTAATAGCAATGTTTAACGTTACAATGAGAAATAAGATAATATAAATAGCTCATGATTTATATGAAGTGTGATTCGGAGTGTGGCGATGCTCGTCTTCCTGGTGGTACCGCCCAGAGCAGGAGGTTCGGTTCAGTACTTGTTGTGGAACTAGTTTAATTTAAGATCGTGCAGTGGGATTTCCTCCCTTAATCTGGTTAATTCTAATTAATTGAACCTCCAGACGCACCACTGAGGACTTGGAACTAAGTTCTTAAACTAAACCTCAGAGATACGGAGTATGTACAGGTTTCAGGTTTATCTATATAATGACAGAGATTTTGTCTGTACATTAGTCAGAATTCACTCTTTCACTGTCTTTTTATGTTTCATACTTTGGCGAAGCAGAAACCAGTCTCAGAAACCTTCTGTCCGTCTCACTGTCTGTCCAGTCACACGAAACTGGCTGGACAGAACTGAATGAAAATTTGCCAGAAGTTGCACCACAAATGAAACCAAAATGTTTATTAAAAGTGCAGTTATGAGCAGTTTCTGTGCCGGATTATAAAATGGAAATTTTAACGTCAGCAGTGTACTGCGTGTCTTAAATCAAAGAAAGTAAAAGCCATCTGTCTGACCATTTGGATTCATACGCATTCACATTCCATACAAACCTAAAGAATTCTTTTGATTGTGTAAAGCTGCTTGTTCGACAATGACAATTGTTAAATGCGATCTACAAATAAAAGTGAATCGAACTGAATTGAATTAAAAGCGATGTTATGAACACATATGTGGTGGATTTAGTAATCTTTAAAATAATCTACTAGTGCGCTACTTGTTAATGTAAACAAAAAATTAACCTGAATATAGTTGCAAGCAACGATGAGCCCAAGCGCCATCGCCACCCGGGTGACCGATACCTTTTTATTCCCACATTTTTAGAAATGGGGGGAATTTTATGTTTAGACCTCCAAAAAAAGCCCCAGATACGACATAGGGCTGATGTCATAGTGCTTGTGCCCTAAATATTGTCACTTTGGCTGAAATAACAGCGCTGAAGTGGTAGAAGTGAATTTTAACACGCCGGAGTCGTTTTAAGACGAAACTTCATCTTTATCTGATCGACTTTTTCCATTTCTCATCTGTGATTCTCTCTCCGATTACCGAACAGCGAGTGTGTTTGTCTGAGCACCAAAGAAGTCCAACTTGTACCCCTAACTCGCCTATGCGGTTTGACTCGCGGTGAAAAGTCACGATAATCAAACACCACTGACGTTTAAACTGTATTTATTTTTCAGCAATTTATTTTATCCGTCTGAATCTTATGAACATCTTCCATCTGTCTTTATCCAGCTGATGGTGACTGTAAGAAGCCCTGATGCCTGAAGCAGCCTGAATCTCTGGCACAGAAGCAGGACGTCAGGATCTTATGAGTTCAGAGATATTAAAGATCAGTCTCTGTATAAATCGGCGAGACACCGGAGGCGTTAGTGCACGAGCCAACAGCAGCATCCAGCAGGTCCACATCTGGAATGATTGTTCCAACAAGAAGTGACAAGCACGCTAAACGTCAGCAGCTTGTTCAGTCAACGTTTCCCCACAGAGTTCTCCATCCCTCGCAGGTTTGCGCACAGAAACTCAAGGGTTCTCTTCCATGGCCTCACTCAGGGCAGGACTGGCCTTGTGGCTTCCAGTGGCCAGGGAATTCTAGCGAATGTTGACTGAGAGGACCTGTTGTTACAGAGGGGGCTGGCTGAGTTCAGTCTGTCATGCTGGATGATTGTGTAGTGACCTTATAACTGAACCCTACGTTTCCTTAATAAACTTTCAGTGCTTTAGAAGAGTTAACTTTGAGAACACACCCTTGTGTGTTCAGTGTGTACCTTCAGGTGTTATTTACACTACAGAGCAGCTACTTGTTCCACCAGTCATGGGATGAGTCTCATCTCCTTCAGTGACATGCCACAGCGCGAGCAGTGTTTTATCCTCACACGCACTGCTGAGGCTTGTGCTGCTCTTGGTTATCTGCATGTTAGCTAACTTCTCCTTATCTGTAAGGTCAACATCACCCCTTGATGGTGCGAGAGTGAGAAGGTCCTTATGAGATAGTTAGTTTGTTCATTCTGATCATGTGACCAGAGGTACTCGGTCCCCGCTGTTCCAAGGTCTGAAGTATAAAGCTGGTTGCCTGTGATTCAGAGCGGTTTCTGACTCAGCAGACGGGTTCCCAGGTACTTGCAGGAGGTCCTGGCTCTCTGGCATCAGGCTGTGGAAGGTTTTGCGCAGGTGCTTAAACGTTGTCCCTGTTTATCTGATGTCTCCAACCTTGTGTTAATTTGCTGTGTAGTTCCTGGGGTTCGGCTGCCTGCCCTTTGGGCTGCAGAGCCTGCGTTTTTTATCAAAGTTTTTTTTATTCATTTTCAAACTATACAGAAAAAAACAGAAGAAAACATAAGAGAAAACACAAGACCACCCCACCCCCACCCCAACAGCAGACAAACACAAGGTTGCCATAATAATATGTCCATGAAAAAAAATAATAATAATAACATAAGTAATGTTCCCCATAGCCTTTCTTTACAGTAGAATATTATCAGCGTTCAAGCCCTCAGCAAAAGTTAATAAATGTTGCCAAATATTATAAAATGTGTCAGTAGACCCTCTAACTGTAAATCTAATTTTCTCCAGCTTATGATGGTACATCACTTTTCTCATCCAGCGGCCAAACGTCGGTGGTCCTTCCATTTACTCAAAGTTTCAGTCTCCTAGCCAAAAGGCTAAAAGGGAACAGAAGGCCAATATTTTAATTGTCCTTTGGTTAAAATTTGTGTTTTTTGGTGGCACACCAAACAATGCAATGGAGATGGCTCTACTGTCTCTCCAAATAGTTCAGAAAGGGTCTTACAAATATTGGTCCAGAACATATGCAGCAGAGTTGCAGGAGCCTGCCGTATTATTCTTAATAAGTATGGCCACACCCCTAGTGTTTGAATGGAAATTGGAGTGATGCATGTGTTCCGCTCCATCCAAGCCGGAAATGATCCGCTGTACGTAAATGAGTCTCCTGAAGAAATGTCATGTCTGCATCAAGTTGTTTTAAATGTGCAAACATCTTTTTACGTTTCACTGGATGGTTAAGTGACGTAACATTCCAGCTCATGAAATTGACTGAACAGCCATCCAGGCCTTTACAAGTTTTTATAACTGTCATCTTAAAGGGAAGTGTTTATATATATGAAATCCAGAAGAGCAACATGACAACTGGTAGGAAAAAAAACGATAAATCCCCCCCCCCCCCCCCCCCCCCCCCCCCCCCCCAAGAACATGGTGAACATGAAACCCTACGAAAACTAATCCAGACGTGAAGTGTTTGTGTTGGGACTCTACAGAGCCAACAGCTCACGCTCCCGCCAAACCCACCATACTAAAGTAAGTCAAGTAGCGCATTATGATGTATCGTAAAACCTGCAAAGGCAATAATATTAGACGCTTCTCATGAAATGGAGCTGAGCAACACGAGCTCACAATTTAGGAAGAACAATATTATTAATGAAAAAATATAGTAAAAAAAAATTATATTAATAACAGTAAAATAAGTAAACAAAAAAAGAAGGAAACCTTGATGGTATATTAATAATAAAATCAGTGATGTTTACATCAGCAGCGAGACTATTAAGTAAATATTGTCGTGTCAGAATTATCCGTGGAAAGTCTCCCGCTCATGACTGAACAGTACCTTCTACATCCTCTAGGAGGAGCTAAAAACAGTGCAGACACAAAGGTGACTGCTCCACTGAAGCGCGATCCAGGCTGGAAAACCGTATAGACGGAGAGAGGTTAAGTGTTTATATGATTTTCAAGCCTCTGTGGGGATAATGTTCTTCTTAATATACCTCCTCGCTTCCTCTGCACCTGTAAACACCTTTTCTCTTCCGTCATGTGAGACACGTAAACGGGCTGGGTATAAGATGCCAAACCGGACTCCCTGATGGTTACGCAGTCATTTCCGAACCTCCGTGAACGCGGCCCTGGCGACGCCCGCAGTATAATCCGGAAAGATGGCGACTGATTCTCTGTTAAATCTCAGCGGAGCCCGAGCGCGCGCACGCCTCAACACCTCCACACAGTCTTGGTGATAGTGAAGTTTAGCCCTGATGACACGCGGTTTCCCATCCGATCTCCTATGCGAGTCCACGAGCACATCTCTCTCCATTTGTAATGTTTCTTTCAGCAGCCTCGAAACAAACGCAGTGGAGTTTGATCCATCCGTCTCAGCTACTCCCACAATCCTGATATCACATCTTCTCATCCTTCCCTCCATGTCCTCGCATTTCCCTCTCAGCTCAGCTATCTCTGTTTTTAAACCAGTCGCCACAGATTTTAAAGTTGTCACCTCGACAGGCCGCCTTCCACCTTCTGTATCACAGTCTTCATTTGTTCTATTTCAGTATGAAATGCTGCCGCATTATTAATAATTTGCCTTTTAACGGATTGTACCTCGTTTTTAAGGAAGCTGAAATCATCGAGACAAACACGTCCTACTCCATCACCATGCAAGAGCCCCCCCCCCCCCCCCCCCTTGCAGAGCCTGTGTTTGCTCGTATTCCAGTTAAATCTTTTTTTTTCCAGGTTTTCTCCCTAATTGGGTTGTAGCCAATTCCTACCCATCATTAGGACACTCCCACATCAAGACTACAACTACCCATCAGTGAGGCCCCAAGACTGTTTTCTTCTGTGATGCAGGCAACCGTACCGAACGTTGTGGAGTGGCATAGCACAACTGGAGGACTAACACTGGAGGACAGTGCTAACTGTGAGTTCGTTCCGCTTGCCTGAGCTCACTGACGTCCATGATCGGCTTAGAGCTGTGAGAGATGCGAGAGTGCTTGAATGTCTCCGATCCCTCCCCTCTGAGACAGCTCGGCCAATCAGCTCCCTCTAGGTTCCCGGCCGCGATAGACTACAGCATCACTCAGGATTCAAACCTGCGAGCTCGTTACCACTGCACCACTCGGGGGCCAAACCCTTAATAATTAAACAGCCCTTGGATCTGCCTGGTTATCTGCAGGCACCCTGGCTACAGTGTGTGTATAGAGCCTGCTCAGACCTGGTAAAGGTTCATGATTGCACACAGAGCATATTGAACAGCTTCGGGCAGAGAGACACAGAATGCATCATTTCTTTTTTTACTACTTTATTTCGAACGTTGTTTAAAGTACAAACACGCACAATCCATATTTATTAACATAAGCAGTTGAAGAAAAGCCGATAAATTGAGGAAATTAACAGAGGATGTGATGTCTAAGGCCTAACGGTTTACGCTTCACACACTCCAAGGACCTGGCGACTGTGTCGGAATCGCGACTGAGTTCTGTACAAACTTCTTCTGTCCAAAGACAATTTTTAGAAAAACTTGGACAATCATCATTTATTCTCATATTAAATCTCATAAAAAGCGATAGAATACTTAAACATTTCTGAGGTTCATACAAATCCTCTGGCAGTGTGTTCACTTCAAATTTGGCCTGTAACATGGCTGTCCAGTGGCGTTTGGACAGACTGATTTGTCTTGACGCGTATTCACATCTATATTGGGTGAAACATTTGGTGGAGCAGGGACACTTGGACATTCTTTGCTCAGTGCTGTGACTTTAGGCGACTAGTTCAGGAACAAGACGGAAAATAAAAGGTGTTCTTGAGCTCACGGCCTGTGGTGAAATTACATTGTTGTTGTGCCGAGCGTCAGTTCTGGCGTTTTATGGACTGGTTCCTTTTCTTGTAGGCACCATTTAGTTCTGGGTATTAATATTGTTGTTGTTGTTCCAAGGTTTTCCAGAACCCCTCTGCACCTGAATCACTGGTAGTTTCAGGATGATCAGAGGTGTGTAAGTAGGTCTTCTTTTCTCTTTATTTATTATAAGCTGCTTTTCTTTGTGTGGAAGGTAGGAAGGAGCGCTAACGCTAGCAACCAGACGTCTCTGAGCTCACAAGCTTTAAAGTCTTTGAAGTGTAAGAAAACCTTCACGCTGCCTCTAGGCTTCAGGATTAAGACAGATAAACATGGTATAAACAGGATTCCCTGTCCTTCACACGTCATCTCGTGTGTATGACTAATGAGTGTGTGTGTTCCGGTGCTCTTTAAGACTGCAGTATGACTCATGCCTTCACTGTTAAATAGAGATCAGGACACTGTGCTTTTCTGTAAGAGCTGCTAGAGATTGATCATGAACACGGCGCGTGTGGGAGACTTTTGTGCCACGCAGCCGATGAAGGACTGAGTCAGGGGAAGAAGAAAGTTGGAGAGTGTTTGAAGTGTTTTAAACTGATAAGCCGCCTGATTCAGCCGCCGAGCGTGGAGAAGAGGGCGTGGGTCTGACTGTGAGTACGGTGTGTTCAGGGGCAGAATGTGGAACTGTCTGGGGTTTTTACCAACAATCGTCTGAGCTGAAGTCTAGATGAATAAATTAAATTCTCGACCAGTACCAGTGAGAACCGGGCCTCAGTGTTCCAGTTCAGTACATTGTGTCAAGGCCACGCCTCCTTCTTTATGACTGACTAGCACACAAGCCACATCTCCTTTACTGGGACTGACACACACACGCACACGCACACACACAGGTCACACCCACCTCTTTCACTGGGACTGACACACACATAGGCCACACCTCCTGCACTAGTGCTAACACAAAAAGGCCACGCCCCCTTCACTAGTCTTGATGTGTAAGCGATTCCGATCCTAGTGAGATTCATGTAGTTGTATTAATAAAGCTAAAAACCGCTCACCATCATCACTATCCAGTCATGTGATCATGTGACCTGTCCATGGAGCATTTATAAATGGCTGTTTCCGTTACTGTTTCCTCTACTGTCCACCCTATATAGATGTGAGACGCTTGTAGTTAAAGCTGACGTTCCTCGCTGACTGACAGACCGAGCTGGACTCGTGCTCATCTCCTGCGTCTGGAACACGCTGTCCACTAACCGTCTGTGATCCCTGATTGAAATCGACCGGCGCCTGCCGCTTCCTCGCTGCTGTTCCTCCTCGACCACGTGCTGCTACAGCGGCGTCTCTCTAACCCTCGGCTGCTACACTTTGGCGGTGGTTTCGTGTCGGATTATTTTGTAGGTGATCCAGTAGAAGATGTTGAAAATGAGAAAGGCCAGGGGAAACGCTGCTCTGGAGATGGTGTCGATCCTCTTCGCCCGGTCCACAAACTTCCTCTTATTGTTCTCGACCGAGGTCTGCTGCACGGCGCCGTCGCTTTTCACCGCCATGCCGTCCTTCACGCACGTCGCTATGCCGTAGCCCGAGAAAGTAAACCGCCCCTCTCTGAGCTCCTCCTCCTGGATAGTAAAAATAAAGCAACATAGTCAATTTGACATTTTATCTGAAGTAAAGAATTTTAATGAACAGCTCAGAGAATCCGCTCGGGTAATCTGCAGCGAGATCGTTTAAACGTTCGCCTCACTGTTTATTTCTGAACGATTACAGGGTTAGAGCTTCTGAGTCACTTAATGCTTAACTGGTTCACATGTTTAAACAAAGAGTAGCTGTAGCTCGGAGATCGGAAATATGCTAGTGCTGTTAGCGTGCTACTGAGTGACGGGAACGCTGCAGCTGCTCGCGCAAATAAATCCAGAAGGAGGGAAGAAGCGAGAGAGAGAGAGAGAGAGAGAGAGAGATGATGATTAAAAGGAATGAGGCTGGAAGGAAGAAAGAGAATGTAAAAATCAACTTAAATGACAGGAAGAAACATATGAATGTTAGAAGAAAGATTAGAATGAAAGAGATGAAAGACCTGACTCAGTAAATGAATGAAAACTAAAGAATTTAACAGAAAAAGTGGGAAAGAAAAGAAAACATGGCAATTAGAATGAAAGAGATATAAAGAAATGAAACAGAAAGAGGGTTATGAAGGAAGGATCAACATTTGTAAGAGAGGGAGAGAAAGAAAGAGTGGATGCTGGGGAACAAGAGAAAGAAAGAAAAAAGAGAGACAAGGGGAGAGATTGAGAGAGAGAGATTTGAGAGCGCGTGAGAGATGAACGTGCCCCTCTCTCTCTCTCTGCTCAGCTGATGGAATCTCGTTATGACATCATCAGCTTGAAGATTTCATTTCGGTCATCACTCTGTCAGTGTCTCAGCGGAAAATTTCAGAGTTTCACTTATAATTCATTTAATACACACGGAGATTTACACACGACACACACACACACACACACACACACAGGCTCGTGACCCTGATCACTTCATCCCGTTCATTCCCTCCACAGCATCGTACTGAGCTACAGATTACCTCAGTAGTTACAGGTGATGATCTCGAACATACAGGGAGCGAGTGTTCCAGTCACAACGATGTGAGAGAAAGGAAGGGACCTGATGGATCTGATGGACCTGATGGAGCTGAGGGACCAGATGGACCTGATGGAGCTGATGGAACAGATGGACCTGATGGATCTTATGGACCTGATGGACCTGATGGACCTGATGGAGCCGATGGAACTGATGGATCTGATAAGGCCGATGGAGTGGGTGGAGCTAAAGGATGAGGTGAAGTTGTAAACCTTGATATTTCGTCTCTGTCTTCGTTTGAGGCGAATAAATTCCTTCTGCTGCCTCGAGACAAAATTCACTCCAGCGTACTCCAGCAGTGCCGCAAAGACGAACAGCAAACACACCGCCATCCAGATGTCTATGGCCTTCACATATGACACCTGTTCATCAAACACACACAAGAAAATGCTTATTTGGAATGTTAATACAATATGTTCATAAAAATGACAAAACAGCATGAAAAAGAAGAAAGAAAGAAGGAAATAAGCTTCATTATATTATCAGAAGACAAAGATAAAAAGGAGAGTAAAATGAAAAGCAGTAAACAAAAAGGTAAAAGCAATTAAAAATAAAGAACAGAAAGTAGAGTGAAGGATGAAGGTAAACAATCCTGTAGGAGGTAAGGGAAGGAAAACAAGAGAGAAGAAATGAGCAGGGATAATTAGATGGTGCGTGTGTGTGTTGTATAACTGATGTTGGAACATTACGCCGCTGTATTGATTGCCGTGAGATGGTTTCCAGCTGCGAGACTTTAGCGCGCGCTCAGTTACAGCCAGCTGATCTGCACTTCCTGATAATTACACACTCACTGACTCCTGGACGCTCGATACGAAGTGTGATCACCTGAACACACACATCACAGATATGGGCTGTGAGGCATGAGAGCGAGTGTGTGATGTGACTGGAACACTCGCTACTGTCAGGAAATGAGACTCTGGAGCATCATTAATGGCAGAGACGTCACCACGCGGCGCGGGACGAGTCACACACTCGATACGCTACGCCGCTGCTTTCTGTGGCGACTGATGTCCAACAGATCACGTCAATAAAGGGCATAAATGCTATTGTACAAGAAACAGGAAGTAGAGTCTGTACAGGATCTGGTTATTGTGCCAAACTGATCCCGTAGCCCTGGAAGCTGCGCGTGCTTTAGCGTTGCTGTGGCGCGCGTGGAAACATTTCACACGTTCCATAAAGACGGAGCTCCGTGTTAAACTCTAAAATGAGTTTATATTTGTCTTGAACAGGAGCGTGTTCACATCCTGAAGCTGCTGATTTATTTGATGTAGCAGACGGGAAGTTTCTGTCCCCAGCTGTTAGTTGTTAGCAGCGATCATGCTAATTAGCTTAGAGAATGGAGCAGCTCGTGAGTGTGTTGTTTGAGCGTACCTTTGGCAGCGAGGCTCTGGAGCCGGAGCTCTGTGTGGTCATGGTGAGCACGGTGGTGATGCCGAGGGCGACCCGAGCCGGCGCGGCGTCCATGTTGATCCAGAAGGACACCCAGGACAGGATGACGATGAGCAGGCTGGGGATGTACATCTGGATCAGGTAGTAGCCCATCTGCCTCTCCAGCTGGAACTTCACCTCGATGCAGGTGAACTTCCCTAAACAACAACAGCAGCAGTCGTCGCAAACTGAATCTTTCACTTCTCTGTCAAATTATACCTATGACGAGATTTAATTATTCTTCACCAGATGTTCCTCTGAGCTAACAGCTGTAAGGACTGTGGTCGTGTCTCTCCATCTAACACAGTGCAGTGAGCTTACTTCTGCATTCCTCTGACAGTGGCAGTATCTACTGTACACTCCCGCTCAGAAGTTTGGGAACACTTGCAAATTTCTTTCTTTTTGTTTAGTGATTTATTTTCTACATTCTACAGCAATACTGGAGATTTCAAAACTATGAAATAACGCATATGGCATTAGATAATTAATTAACAGTAACACTCATAAGACATGAAGGTCAGCTGTTCTGGATCAGTTCCTACAGGAACAGTGTTGTGTGTCGAGTGTGTGTGTAAACCCCATCGAGCTCCATGATGAAACCGTCCCTCATGAAGACCTTCCCAGGAAAGCGAGACCGAAACTTACTGCTGCAGAGGAGACGTTCATTCAGAGTCACCAGCCTCAGAAATCACCAATTAACCTCAAGCAGCACCTCAGATTAGAGGCGTTATGAAGCTTTACAGAGCAGAAGGAGCAGATATACATCTCAATATCAGCTGTTCAGAGGAGATGATTGTGTGTTTTAGAGAAACGCCTTCAGTGTTGTGTTACAGTGTAGAGAGAAATAAACATCAGGAACGAGCGTGGAGTTCAGGATGTAACTTTTGCTTGGTAGTGTATATAAATACAGTATGAACATCAATATGTACAGCAGCTGAAAAGTAAAAAGGATCGCACTTCTTCGTACAGGTACAGCGGCCACACCTCCTTGATGGGGAATAATAGATACAGAGGCCACACTTGGGGACTGACAGATGCAAAGGCCACACCCCGTTAATGGGGACAGATAGAGGCCACACCCCTTAAAGGGGACTGACAGATGCAAAGGCCACACCCCTTAATGGGGACAGATACAGAGGCCACACCCCTTAATGGGGACAGATACAGAGGCCACACCCCTTAATGGGGACTGACAGATACAGAGGCCACACCCCTTAATGGGGACAGATACAGAGGCCACACCCCTTAATGGGGACAGATACAGAGGCCACACCCCTTAATGGGGACTGACAGATACAGAGGCCACACCCCTTAATGGGGACAGATACAGAGGCCACACCCCTTAATGGGGACTGACAGATACATAGGCTACACTTCCTTCATGGGGACTGGAAGGCACAGAGGCCATGTGAGGTGAAGGAGGCGTGGCCTCTGTATGTGTATCTTCTAGTGGAGGAGGTGAGGCCTTTGTAACTTTGTATTTTTTTTTACACTATTTTTGTCTTTTTTTATGGAGAACGGAATCTTTTTATTTATTGGTTTATTCTTTAAGATGAAACAGACAATTCAGTCCTCCAGGATTGTATTAAAATGTATAAGATATCGTGTTAGCATTAGCATCGCGACCTTCTTTGTTGCAGTATTTGGTGTTCCAGTGCTAGCACATAAATGTACCTGGGATTGTTACGAATGAGTGAATCAGCTGTAACTTATGTACCTTTAAGAAAGAACTTTAGGTTCTTGACCTGTTTTAGCATGTTGCTGTAATTATGCTAATTTCTGCTGATTATTGTGAAAACGGTGTTGTACTTACCAGTGTTGTAGTGTTTGGTGCAGTAGCCGAGCTCTTTCTCGTCCCTGATGATGAACTGGGGCAGGGTCAAGCCCTCGGCAACCTGCACCGGCCCCGTCTCCAACCACTCGAAGATCAGGTCGTTCATCGTGTAGCCGACTGCGTAGAGTTACACAAACACGCCAGTGTTACATCACGAGCACGCCGCACTGCGTAACGAGCTCCAGGGCTGGAGACGCAAACGCTGATAAAACCTCGCATTATGTAGACTTGATATCAAACAGCACATGATCAGTGAGCACATCACAACTCGTTAATCAGGGTAACGTAATCACACAGCTACATCTGAGGACGGCCAGCTCATCAAAATAATGAGCTACTAAGTGAACATATCAAGATTGAAGATTAAGTTGTTAAGTTGATGTAAAGGTAGTTCATTGAATTAATAAGTTATTAAGTACAAATAAGTGACTTTAAGTATACTTATTATAAGTAAATCAAATAATTAAAGAGAAATCACATAAACGTAAGCTGAAATAAAGAGATACTGAGTTTAAATAACAAGATTAATTAAAGTCGAAATGACCAGATTGTTAGTCGTTTTGAAAAAAAAAAAGAGTTATTAAGTAAAATCAACATCGTTGTCTAGCGAAAGAGTCGCATCTGTCTGTGTGAACTGTACACACACTCATTCACCAACATCGAACAGCCCTCGTACATCACACATTTCATGTCTCAGGACTTTAGCCTCATAAAATTTCTCTATGAAGCTGCTGCTGTATTTTGCTCCTAAATAACATAAAGGCTCATGTTTTTTTACAGTAAATAATGAGCAAAATCTCACTTTAATTCCATAAATAATTTAGATGACAGGTGTCCAGAACATATTAAAGTGACTTTATCACATAATATTACTTAATAGCGCAACTGTGTAAATATATCAAAATATAAACCTATTAACAATGTCAGCTGTTAAGTGAAAATAATGAAATGATGTCTTAAAATAGTAAGTTATTAATGAGGAAACAAAACACTAGCATGTCGGAACAAAATCCACATTTTTTACAGGTTGCATTAAGACCGATAAGAAGTGGAGGTTTACGTACAGCTCTCCAGCTGCATGGTGCACGTCTGAACGTCCATGGGGAAATTCTTCAAATCCATCGGACAGGACAGAATCAGTGTCAACCTAGAGACAGGGTGTTTCATGTATTTACTCACTGGCAGTACTTTATCTTACTCAAAACAATACACACACACACACACACACACACACATTCTTTGTGTCATGCAAGTACACTGAAGTTAGCATTCGAGTGTCTATCTGCGAACTTTATTCCGACACACCGGGGACAGGGGGACAGGTGAGACACAAATTGGGGGAAGGGATACAGATGAGACACAAGCTGAGGACAGGGGTGCAGGTGAGACACAAGCTGAGGTGCAGGTCAGACACAGGCATGGGGCACAGAGGAACAGGTGAGACACAGGCATGGGGACAGGGGTGCAGGTGAGACACAGGCATGGGGACAGAGGAACAGGTGAGACACAGGCATGGGGACAGAGGAACAGGTGAGACACAGGCATGGGGACAGAGGAACAGGTGAGACACAGGCATGGGGACAGAGGAACAGGTGAGACACAGGCATGGGCACAGAGGAACAGGTGAGACACAGGCATGGGGACAGGGGTGCAGGTGAGACACAGGCATGGGCACAGAGGAACAGGTGAGACACAGGCATGGGGACAGGGGTGCAGGTGAGACACAGGCATGGGGACAGGGGTGCAGGTGAGACACAGGCTGAGGTGCAGGTGAGACACAGGCATGGGCACAGAGGAACAGGTGAGACACAGGCATGGGGACAGGGGTGCAGGTGAGACACAGGCATGGGGACAGGGGTGCAGGTGAGACACAGGCATGGGGACAGGGGTGCAGGTGAGACACAGGCATGGGGACAGGGGTGCAGGTGAGACACAGGCTGAGGTGCAGGTGAGACACAGGCATGAGGACAGGGGTGCAGGTGAGACACAGGCATGGGCACAGAGGAACAGGTGAGACACAGGCATGGGGACAGGGGTGCAGGTGAGACACAGGCATGGGGACAGGGGGGCAGGTGAGACACAGGCATGGGCACAGAGGAACAGGTGAGACACAGGCATGGGGACAGGGGTGCAGGTGAGACACAGGCATGGGGACAGGGGTGCAGGTGAGACACAGGACATGGGGACAGCTGAGGTGCAGGTGAGACACAGGCATGAGGACAGGGGTGCAGGTGAGACACAGGCATGGGCACAGAGGAACAGGTGAGACACAGGCATGGGGACAGGGGTGCAGGTGAGACACAGGCATGGGCACAGAGGAACAGGTGAGACACAGGCATGGGGACAGGGGTGCAGGTGAGACACAGGCATGGGGACAGGGGTGCAGGTGAGACACAGGCATGGGGACAGGGGTGCAGGTGAGACACAGGCTGAGGTGCAGGTGAGACACAGGCATGAGGACAGGGGTGCAGGTGAGACACAGGCATGGGCACAGAGGAACAGGTGAGACACAGGCATGGGGACACAGGGGTGCAGGTGAGACACAGGCATGGGCACAGAGGAACAGGTGAGACACAGGCATGGGGACAGGGGTGCAGGTGAGACACAGGCATGGGGACAGGGGTGCAGGTGAGACACAAGCTGAGGTGCAGGTGAGACACAGGCATGAGGACAGGGGTGCAGGTGAGACACAGGCATGGGCACAGAGGAACAGGTGAGACACAGGCATGGGGACAGGGGTGCAGGTGAGACACAGGCATGGGCACAGAGGAACAGGTGAGACACAGGCATGGGGACAGGGGTGCAGGTGAGACACAGGCATGGGGACAGGGGTGCAGGTGAGACACAGGCTGAGGTGCAGGTGAGACACAGGCATGAGGACAGGGGTGCAGGTGAGACACAGGCATGGGCACAGAGGAACAGGTGAGACACAGGCTGAGGACGGGGTAGGAGTGAGACAATGACAGGCTGGACCACACCACTACAGAACACAGAAACAGCCACATAACCCTCGTGATCTGTGGAAGTGTTCATTCTTATTCATTCTGTGGATTCATATAAACCAGCACTACTGTCTGAGCTGCTGCTGCTGTAGAGTGTTAATGAACACCTTCTGACCAATCAGAGCACAGGATTCAGCAGCACTCTGAGGGGACCACGCCCCCGAGCTCACAGGCACTCAGTGATCATGATGTTCATGCCATGTGATGCCAGATTCCTCGGGTTCTCCCTCTCCCAGAGCCGAGGTTCACCCCGCAGCCTGGGGTCCGTTCACGTTCCCCCGTTCTCCTCTATGACTGAGGAGGCAGCGTGGTCGTGTTTCAGCTGTAATGAGTTATTGTGCAGTATTGAGTGTGTTACAGCCAGGACGCCCTCCAGTGGCCTCGGGGGGAACTGACTCTAATGAAGAGACAGATTTACGTACGAGGGGGGAAAACATGACGCTCATCGTCCCTGCTGTAAATCTGCCCTCAGTCTATAGTCTGGTCCATTTGGGTTAACGTGGTTCTGAGATCTCACTGATATAGAGGTCGAGTGTGTGCAGTCGACACCACGGGATCTCCTCGTTCCTGACTGTGGCAGTAGAGCATTGCACTGTGTGTAACTCTGAATGGATAAAGAAGCATCATGTTCATGTCACGCTTTATTTGTCTATAACAGCAGGTTTGTGAGATTCAGCAAACAAATTAATGCCAATTATAATTTTACATTTATAAAAGATTGAGACTTTAATTGATTTATCCATTTATAGTTACATTCATGTTGTTGCGTAACATCCATCCGACAAGTTAGTTTCTGTTCCACTGTTTTGTTTCCACTCTGACCAATCGCACTCCAGAACTGAAGCTTTTTATTATTATTATTATCATCCTATTTTTCCTAAACTTACCTGATGCTGTAAAGAACGTTTCCATCCTTAAAGATCCTCAGGAGTTTGTTGTCTGTGGTGACGTCGTGGAAGCTGGCGCCCTTCTCATTGGCGAAGAACAAGTCGGGTTTCCAAATAGAGTCCAACATGGACGGGTCCAAATCCAGCGAGGAGTCCGGGTACTCGCTGTAGGCAAGGCGCGGGTCGTTCCACGTCTGACGAAGGAAAATGTTCACTCGGTAGTCCTGGAGCGTCCAGAAGGAAAAAGCAAACAAACAAACCAACACAGTGTAGTTACAACTGACGAGGCATTTAATCTTAGATTTATAAAAGGAACTCGGATTTTTAACGCGTTTGTTAAAGTTACTGCATTCAAACCCCAACAGTTACAGTTACTTTATAAACACATTCTTCAGCTTCATGACACTGACGTGTGTGTGTGTGTGTGTGTGGATCCTGATCAAAGGCGTCTCGGCCACCTGAAGCCAAAGCGAGTATTAGACTTCATTCAGAAGTTTTAAGGCGAAACACCAGGGGCTGAAAAGTGTAAGTGTTCCAGGTCTTTCCTTCCCTCGAACTTTTTGAAATTCATCCAAGAGAATCAACCATGACTGAACCTCTAACAGGGTTTAGTACACAGCGCGCGCAACGTTCAGGATTACATTCAAGTCAAACACACCTCACTGGGAAGTTTACGCCAAACTCCTCCGAGTTACCAGCAAAACATTATTCATCCATTTAAACATGTAGAAAATCATGTGAATTATTTATAGCCACAAATTCAGTCTTATAACTCGGCTGGAAAATCATTAATATTATTAACACTTAATTTAGTAATTTAATAATGGATATTATTACTTATAATGTTAGCAATGTTATCACATGCTATGATTCTTAATATTACTATTATTATTATATAATATTGATAATATGTAATTGTGCTGAGTGGGCGGAGCATAAAGCCTTTAACAGAGCGGTTTTTAAATAAAATGTAAAATCTTAGTGACTGAAATTATCTTAAATCTATTCATAATTCCTTAATAAAACTTCAGAGCAAACCAAATAAAAAAATTAATAAATAGTAAAAGCTGAATAATGGCCTGTAAATATTTGTTATTATAATCCTTTCTTAAGAAATTGTAAATAATTTCTAGTGATTTAAAAGACATCATCGACTGAAGTGTAACTTGTAATAAGACTGTGACCTTGTGATGATACTGTGACCTTGTGATGATACTGTGACCTTGTGATGAGGTCGTTACGTTCTACATATGTCAATATCATGCCTAGTTTGTGGAGTTTTTATTTTATTTGACTTATTACGTCACTTCCTTGTGTGTCTATATATTTTGACTCTCTTTGCTCTTGGTGTCTCTGGCTCATGCATTTCTCCATGACTAATAAAGTTTTATCTCGTCTCCTCTCATATTGTTGTGCACAGTGGCAGTAATGTTACACTCGGGAATCAACACAAACCTCCCAGTACGATATTATCACAATGCAGAAAATGTACAGGTTCGATTAATTCTGCGATTTTATAAATATCTTGATTTCATTTGTTACACTTTTAAGATGTAAATAATGTTTTTAATAAAGGTTTGAGTCCTAACGTCAGGTTTTATACTGTAGAGTTATTCAGCAGCTTCTCAGCCAAATTGAACACGAGTTATTAAATGCGTCTCGTTCCTTATAACATTATTTCATTCATTTAAAAACCAACCGCAGCTTTTAAACCCTACAAACTGACATCAAACACAAGAGTTTAACATTTAACTTCAAATTAAATTAAACACAACGATACACTGTTACTGATCCGCGCACATCTCTGACATTCGCCGGAATTATTCTTTCTAAACAAACAACAGCGCCACCTGTTGGATTATAGAATAACGCTGACGTTTTACCACCGTGAACACCTTCAAAGTCTCAAAATTCACCTGAGCAACGAGCGCGTGGTTTGAACGGCTGCGAGCGCGTGGGGCTTCTGACGTGTTTGATTTGTGAGAGAACTTGGCGCATGTGGTGTTTTGAGGCTGCTGTGTGTACTGAGTGAGTTTGGGGAGTAAAATTCACAATGTGAAAATCGCTTTAAAAAATCTAAACTGAGCAAATCAGATGAGAATGTTCAGTGCTGTACACGTCTCCTGTGTACGAGTCGATCTCCTGAGGCACAACGCGTCCTCGCGGGTCGTTGACACGCGTTCGCCGTAAACAGCACAAAGCCGTCGCTGTTCACGCGAGACGCGGCTTAATTATCTTTGTTTTACGGAGGAACGACGTCTCGCGCATCATTTAGGTTCTTTTACACGCAGCCTGTTGGCAGAATGTATAAGTGCAGACAGCGTTAGTGGTCCCGCGTGCATCATGGCGTTAGCATATGGTCTGAGCTGAGGCTTTTATTATAACAGATATTTGGATTATAATTAATCCTGGAGATAAAATAAATAAAAGGCTGTTAGTGTTGTTGCATCGGTTACGGTCTGCTTGGTTTCTGGATTGAGAGTTTACTGGCGGCCCTTTCGGCACAGAACTCCCCACGTCTGTAAACACAATTATCATCCGACATCAGCCTCATTTTGTCTGAGTTTTGACTGGGGATGGATTTGGCTGGAACAGATAACAAGTTTCTTTTCCGAGGAGCGCGGCGGCGGCGGCGGCACTCGCTGAGCGTTTAAGCCCCCGCAGCGTTCGCCGAGTTTTGAAGGGCCGTGTCGATCGATCTGATTTAATCCCAGTCCTTAAAACACACGACCCAGAGGGGCTGCTGGGAATGAAAGCTGGTAATTAGCCGCCGGCCGCCGTGTGAATTATTAACAGAGAGAGGATTGAACGAAGGTTCACGTGGTGCGAGGAGGCAGCGATCCAATATCGCCCTAAGCCCTTAGCAATATGAGAGAGTCAATACACAGAGCCATCCATTAAAGGAGCCGCTAACACACTGTCGCTCGAGCTGCACACACACACACACACACACACACACACAGAACTTCAGTGTGCTTTTGGGAAAAGGTAAAAAAAAAAAAGTAAAGCAGCAAAACGACAAAGAAAATGAAAGCTTTAGCGGCAACAGAAATTAAAGTCAGGAAGGGGTGTTTGCAAGATGAGCTGCAAATTACTGGCAATAAACCACACACACACACACACACACACACACACACACACACACACACACATACTGGCATCTCGTTTGGGAAGTCAAGGGTAATGCAAGAAGACAGTAAACTCACCATGGTGGTCTCTGTGACGGAGCCGAAGCTGTTGATGAAGATGTTGCAGGTGACGTTTACTGGAGGACCTGCGGGAAAGGAGACGGGACGTGAACGGCAAACAGGAGGAGCGAGTCACGCGTTGGCCAAGCGAGAGCCGCTGCTGCTGTACCATTACTAATTCATGCCAAACTCACTCAGTCACAATTCTCTCTAATGATTTAAAATAAATGCCGAGAAGTAAGCGATTACCTTGATTCCACACACCGCGCTCTACATCACTCATTTAAATGAACCTCTGATAGATAATATCACCAGGATAGCTTTCGTTCACCTCAGAAATATCACCAAGTTAAGGAATATACTGTCATTAAATGATGCAGAAAAACTAGTTGATGCTTTTATCACCTCTAGGTTGGACTATTGTAACGCCTTACTGTCTGGTTGTTCAACTAGGTGTATAAACATAAACATAGGTGTATAAGCCCCAAAGTTATGGAATAGTCTTCCTGTTAATGTTCGGGACTCAGACACAGTCTCAGTGTTTAAGTCTCGGCTAAAAACCTATTTATTTAGCGCAGCATGTTTGTAAATAGATGAGCCTTAGGTAAAGGAGCAGATCTGGGGGACTCATGGACGTAGAGTATTCTGGTGAACTGCTATGTTTAGATGCTGTCCTCCCCACTCTCATTGTTCACTCAGGTTTGTTGACGGTGAGGTGATTGGTCGCTTTACATCTCAGTTCCCCCTCATGTCTGTGTTTCCTTCTAGAGATCTGGTCTGGTTGGAGATCTGGTCACATGGAGCCCCGTGTGGTGACTGGGGACGGTTCCACTTCACCATGAAGACGCTCCTGTCCTCGGCTGATGCAGACAGCTGTCCTCTGAGGACTCGTGACTGCAGTCGCTCGATAGTTCAGGACTGGAGTTTCCTACAGTCTACCTGAGTCTCCAATAACCAACTGGACTCCATATGGACTTAAACACGTCTCCTGTTCTACTGAACCTCCAGCCTCCTAGTAGGGGTGGATGTATATCTGCTCAATGTGCCGGGTGGGACGTAGACGGAACCATACAATCATGGACACACTAACTCAGTTGATGTAACCTCCAGCAGTGGCTCCCGTTGTTGTAGAGCTGGTGTAAAGTACCCGGTGAACAGACCTGGACAGAAGTGCACGTCGCTGTGCCTCTTAAAAACACACGTACAGAACCATTTCTCTGCTTCCACGGTTCATCTTTTACTTTGGGAGCTGAATCTGTAAAATTCAATAATCCCAAACGAGGACGAGTGAGACGTCATCTCCCTCTAATTGAAACTGAGCGGAGGGAATTGCGGAGGCTGATGTACGGGCTGTCCGTCAATACTAATGACGTAATTCGTTAACGAAACTGTTAATTGTTTTTTGTTTGTTTGTTTGTTTGTTTGTTTGGTCTAGTCGCCGTCTGTATTTTGTTAAACAGTTTGTAGTGTGTGAAGTGACGGCTCTGCCTTGCTGGAGTCATTAATATTAATAACACACCACTCTGTAGTAGTGTGTGCTCGGTGTTTGGGCAGCGCTCGGGCGGTGTAACAGCGTGTGTATGACGCGCGCATGTGTGTGTGTGTGTGTGTGTGTGTGTGTGTGTGTGTGTGAAACTAGGTTAGGTGTGCGAGGTACATCAGCTCTGATGACATTGTGGCATCATTAATGAGATCTGGGACGGGCTGGGAAAGTCAGATCAGGATCGGGATCGGAATCAGAGATTTAGATAAAGTGTGATTTACTTGTAGAAGAGACTGGAACTGGGAGACTTCAGGATCAGGGTTAGTTCATGAAGGAGGGACTAGGATCGGCGGTGGACACTGAGCGCAGTGTTTAAAGACGGAAATATCATCATTATTAATAAACGTGGTGATACGACCGGGAATGTTTACTCGAGGTCTAAACAGGATAAGGAACTGTGACCGGAGCGCTCGCATCGTTCTCACACATCGTGAGGAGAGACAGAGAGACAGAGAGAGAGAGAGAGAGCGAGACAGAGAGAGAGAGAGACAGAGAGAGAGAGACAGAGAGAGAGAGAGAGACAGAGAGAGACAGAGACAGAGAGAGAGAGACAGAGACAGAGAGAGAGAGAGAGAGAGAGACAGAGACAGAGAGAGAGAGAGAGAGAGACAGAGACAGACAGAGAGAGACAGAGAGAGAGAGACAGAGAGAGACAGAGACAGAGAGAGAGAGAGAGAGAGACAGAGACAGAGAGAGAGAGAGAGAGAGAGAGAGAGACAGAGAGAGAGACACAGAGAGAGAGAGACAGAGAGACAGAGAGAGAGAGAGAGACAGAGAGAGAGACAGAGACAGAGAGAGAGAGAGAGAGAGAGAGAGACAGAGAGAGAGAGAGACAGAGAGACAGAGACAGAGAGAGACAGAGACAGAGAGAGAGAGAGACTAAAACTCGGAGCGTGAGTGAACACCTCGTACACAATCAATGTAACTCACAGCAGCGTGTCCACCCCGGGGTGCGGGAGGCAGGAACCGGAGACAGTCTGGTTAATGAATATGGGAATGTAATCAGGATGACTTAATGATGCTGTGAACAGGACAACACCAGCAGTGTGAGGGCTAAGAGTTCACATGGGATTGGTTACCACAATCAGATTCAAATTGATTAACTGCAGAAGAATTCTTTTTTACTCCTGATACAGAACTCGTTTAGAGAGCGAGCGGCAGGTGAGGACGCTGCATTATTCCATCCTGAACCTCCAACACTGCGTTAATAGCGTATCAGCTAAAGCACTGCTCCTGATCTGACTCAGTGTAACACACTCCAGGACCAGGGCTGACGGCAGGTAAGCAGCAAGTCTGTGTGTGTGTGTGTGTGTGTGTGTGTGTGTGTGTGTGTGTGTGAGTGTGTGAGTGTGTGTGTGTGTGAGTGTGTGTGTGTGTGTGTGTGTGTGTGTGTGTGTGTGTGTGTGTGTGTGTGTGTGTGTGTGTGTGTGTGTGTGTGAGTGTGTGTGTGTGTGTGTGTGTGTGTGTGTGTGTGTGTGTGTGTGTGTGTGTGTGAGTGTGTGTGTGTGAGTGAGAGACGGTCAGGGGTGGTAATGATGACTCCATACCGACACACTGAACTGAAGATTACTTCTTCAATAAGCTTCGAATCCTGGCCTGTAAATAGTCATTTATCATGTGATTGTGCATCATTACTACTAGTATAAAATAAAGTCCTGACTCACGTCACATCCAGTCAGCAGCTCCGCTCAACATAAGACGTGCTGGAAAAGACTCGCTGAGAATCACATGCTCCAATCACATGAGCCCAAATATTTAAAAACAATATTGATTCGCTAAGAACAAAAGTGGGCGGGTTCAGGGCGCACAGAGCTCCGCCCCAAAGATGATTTGAAAAGATCCAATCGAAGCTCAGACTCAGGTCACATGCTTTTCAAACATTTACGCGCCTACATAGACACTGGTTTGTCCGGCGGCCCGCGTACGCCAACACAAATGAACGTAATACAGTTTAGATTTTTTTTATTGTAAATAAATTATATTAAGAAATACAGCGGAATATTGTGACTAAATGACTTTATTTCATTATTAAAATAAAAAATGATGATGTTAAATAATTAGATGTTAAAGTAGCATTCTTCTCTGCCTCACTTTAAGGGCGGCGGTGCCCCTGCGCCCCCTATTGACCGGCCGCCGCTGGTTAAGGGCCTTGCTGAAGGGCCCAACAGAGGTGGCTTAGTGGTGGAGGGGTTTGAAACTTGGACCTTCTTCTCAGCAGTACGATGTCTGAACCACAGAGCTACTGCTGCCTCCTACACAGCAAAATCCTTAGTCTTGAATGAACACCCAGAGTGTTGATTTAACACTTTCAGAGTACATTCGTGACCATTAGGTCATATATAAACACTTGGGGAGTTAAATCAAGACTAAGGATTTTGCTGTGTACCTGTACGTCTTGAGTCCAGGGTTGAGTTCAGGCAGGTTGAGCACTTTAGTGCAGGACACACTCTACACACACCGCGTCTTCATGGAGCTGGCTTTGTGGATCTCGTCATGCTGGATAAGGGTCCGGCCGTTTCGTATTTCTCGCAGTGCATAGAGACGGTCGGTACGGCAGCGTGTGGGACGAATCAGGACGTACAGGTCGGAGGCAGCAGTAGCTCTGTGGTTACGGCATCGTACTGCTGACCAGAAGGTCCAAGGTTCAAACCCCACCAACACTAAGCCACCACCGCTGGGCTCTTGAGCAGATGTGCAGAATAATGAGATAAAATGCTCACACTTGTCATATCAAGTGTTCAGTACGTACAGTATGCTTACGCACCGGGCCAGAGAGTATATATATATATATAGAGAGAGAGAGAGAGAGAGAGAGGTCCAGGCTTAAAGGGGACCGTTAGAGATCAAAGTGACAGCGGCGTACCTTTGAAGTTGGGTCGTATCCTCGCGTCGTAGCCGGACGTCTTCCCCATGAGCTTGTCCAGGAAATCAGACGGAGACATGAGGAGTGAAGACCCACGCCTGTCCGTCTCCTTCGCTGCTGCTGTAACCCTGGAGCAACAACACCCTTATTATCACAACACACACACACACACACACACACACACACACACACACACACACTCTCTCTCTCTCCTCCAGTTAACACTTCAGTTACACTTCTCCTGCACAAGTCTGCGGCCTGACTCCTGCACGATTACACACACACACACACACACACACACACCTGAGCTGATGCATGTCCAGCGCCAGAACAGCTGTGAGCATCTGGAGCAGCGCGCGCGCCATTCCGCTCGGTGACCACGCGCACACCCACGCGCAACATCCGCAACAAACCCGCGAGAAAGAAAACTCAGAGTGAAGAAGAAGGCTGGAGAGGATGTTAGTGTGTTAATACACCCGCGGCGTGGGAGAGACACACGGAGAGAGACACGGAGAGAGACACGGAGAGAGACACGCGCTAGAACATCCGGGAGGACACGCGAGCTACGGCGCCGAGTAACCAACTCACAGTGTGTGTGTGTGTGTGTGTGTGAGAGAGAGAGAGAGAGTGTGTGTGTGTGTGTGTGTGAGAGAGAGAGAGAGAGAGAGAGAGTGTGTGTGTGTGTGTGTGTGAGAGAGAGAGAGAGAGAGTGTGTGTGTGTGTGTGTGTGAGAGAGAGAGAGTGTGTGTGTGTGTGTGTGTGTGAGAGAGAGAGAGAGAGTGTGTGTGTGTGTGTGTGTGTGTGTGTGTGTGAGAGAGATGTTACGCGCCGCGCGGCGGTTCCAGCACCTTGGTGAGCGCGCGCGTGTGGCGCATGCGCAGTGGCGCCGAAAACAAACCCAAACGTGAGCTGATTCCTGAAACATGATTGGCGACTCAAAACACAAAAACAAACAAAGATTTTTTTTTAAAGCTAAATTTTATCTCACGAGTAAACAAACAGAGAAACGAATAAAAACAGTGAAACTTTCTCTCTGTACCTGAGCTTCGTTACTCACAGCTACACTTCCACACACACTGACAGAAGCTTCCAGAGATTAAATAATAATAATAATAATAATAATAATAATAATAATAATAATAAAAAACAATTAATAAGAAATGTAAAAAGATATTTGGTATTATCAAATAAATATGAATTAATTGCACAGTGGGAGAGTGCTGAACTTTTTAAATGGCACAGGGGCTCCATCATTATTGCTTGCAACCATATTTTTAATAGGGCCTAAGCACTATGACATCAAAGTGTGTGAAGCGCCCTATTGTTATTCTGAGGATTGTTTATTTATTTATTTATTTGTTTATTTTCAATCATCCAGGCCTGTTTCTCCACTAATAGTAGTAACAGTAATAATACAAATAATTCCATATGGCGGCACGGTGTCGCCTCGCTCATCTTAATTGCCGTGCTCACATCGTCTGTAGTGTGAATGAGTGTGTGAATGTTGACCAAAGGTCCTACCACGGGTCCTATCCCCAAAACCGGGTCTCTGGTTGGACCCCTGGGATTTCCTACATGGATGGATGGAATAATTCCATATGCATGTATTAAAAGTAGGAGAATATCTGACATCTTTGACCTTGTAGGGCATTTAGCCTGGTCCCTGGTCTCCTTGTTTGGTCAAGCAAAAGTGCATTTTTTAATCTAAATAAATAAATCAGCCTTTGTTTTAACACACACACATGCAAAAAGACAGAAGGGATTGTGTAGTATTAACCATCTGCACTAATAAATATGTGAGTGGAAGGTCCTCACAAGGATAGAAAGACCAAATTGTGTGTGTGTGTGTGTGTGTGTGTGTGTGTGTGTGTGTGTGTGTGTGAGAGAGAGAGAGAGAGAGAGAGAGAGAGAGAGAGAAACTGTTATCATATCACTGTTCAGCCCCTGTTATTGTTAAAGCACATTCATATTTGCATAACACAGCAGGAGTTGAAGCATCGTTAGAGAAGGAGGGATGGAATGGATGTGTTGCCATGGAAACAGACTCCTGCATCCCACAATCCCATGCGTAAGATTTGCACAAGCGACACACGCTCCTGAAACCCCCATCCGTGTGGGAGCGAGGCGCTCGGTCTCCTCAGAGATAAATCAGGACGCCGATACAGGGGGAGGGGGGCATGGGGGCATGGGGGGGCCTTTGGGAGGGGGGGGGGCGAGGGGGCGGAGTCATCTTTCTCTTTAATACTGAGCCAGAGATTAGACGCTCCGCTCGTCTGCACACACGGTGATGAAACAAAGCCTACAGGTGTGTGTTTAGGTCATGGTGGAGTTATTAAACACCTGGATAACACAGTGTGTGTGTGTGTGTGTGTGTGTGTGTGTGTGTGTGTGAGTGTGTGTGTGTGTGTGTAGGATAGCTGTGAAACCTTTTTTACAGTTTTAATTCTGGCCTGTCAGGAATCAGTGTTTTGTGTTTCATCATTTCGTCCAAACACTGAGGACTTGAGAGAGAGAGAGAGTGTGTGTGTGTGTGTGTGTGTGTGTGTGTGTGTGCAGAACAGAAGCGTGCGAGATCTCTCAGCCCGATCTCGATGCAGTTGGAGCAGCTGTAATTGGCCATTAAATCCTGTACACCGTGACCTTTTGCCCGCAGGCTGTGGCCGAGCGCCGTCTTATTTCATCACCGATCTGAAGCTCGTATCACATTTCACTCAGAACTGTTATCACCTCGCACCCGATTCACTGCGTCTCCATCGTACAGACCAGGATTCATCACCGCGCTGGTCTAACACGGTGCAGCTGCTCCAGATGTTGCACTGATTCACATCATTTTACTGACATTAGATGCATCGTCGTGCTTCAGTAGAGTTTCTGTAACAGACTGTAATCCCTAAATGCACATGATTAACTCATTATGTTGTGATTAAATATTCTCACAACACCTCCAGTCAACACACACACACACACACACACACACACACACACACACACACACACACACACACTGTACACAATCTCCAGTTAGCCTAATCTGCATGTTTTTGGCTGGAGTACCAGAGGAAACCCACCGAGCACGGGGAGAACATGCAGACTCCACGCACACAGACCCTGAGGAGGGACTTGAACCCAGACCCTGGAGGTGCAAGGCGACAGTGCTAACCACTAAGCCACTGTGCTGCCGATCTGTAAAATACTGAACTGTACATTTCACACACCAACCTGCACAATATTTACTGCTGTTATTTACACGTTTACTTTGCTGCTAATACGACAGGAAATATTTACTCCCTTTAGCATTTGATGGAGAATTTATCTGCACTGACCCGGTTCAGCTCTGTGTAGCTCTGTCGTGCTGTCACTGTCGTGCTGTCACTGTCGTGCTGTTACTCTTGTGTGCATAATTTTGCACTTTATGTT
>QNUK01000529.1:137500-155000 GCA_013621035.1 Clarias magur | reverse complement strand
TACACATCTTCATCACGTCTCACTCCCTCACTGTGTTTTTATTTTTTAACATAAAAACAAAACACACGAAGCCACAACAAAACCTAAACACCGACGTGTAACTCTTGTATACTCTTGTCTCCCACACACACACACACACACACACAAGTCATTTATAGCCCACTGTAGGGCTGTAAACATTGTTTCCATGGTAACGAGGCGGAGGAACCCTGGATAAGAGGACTGGAGAGTCTCACGATGGACGAGTTATAAAATGTCTCGTAGAAATCAGGAGTGTGTGACGGGTCCGAACCGCGTCTCTGCATTACCTTTTATTAATGCAAGCTGGAAATGGAGTGTGTTAGAATTGTGTGTGTGTCTGTGTGTGTGTGTGTGTGTGTGAGAGCATTTCTATGAAATATGCAGTGACATAACATCTAAACATCTCTATACGTTGGTGTGGATTAAATGTCCCCAAAAAGACAGTGTGCTCTCTGTAGGGATGTTCGGTTTGCCACTATGGATAAAACGGCCGTTTATACTTTAAAACAAACAAACAAACAAACAAACAAACAAACAAACAAACACATCCTGAAAGAGCTGCAAGTTTGGGTTCAGGTGCAGTGCAGCATTAATTCCCATCGTACATGAATATGACAGTGGAAGCTCCTTAAATGGATGATAATAATAATAAGACAAATGTGTGTGTGTGTGTGTGTGTGTGTGTGTGTGTGTGTGTGTGTGTGTGTCTGTGTGTGTGTTCTCATCACCCCTTTGATTTGGCACAATGATGCCCCTCTGTGGTTGAGGGGCTCAAACACCACAGCAGTAACACACACACACGCACACACACACACACACGCACACACACACACACACACACACACACATACGCACACACACTGCTGCGTATGCTGAGGGAGATTTCTTGCACAGTTCCAGGTGTTAAAGCAGATCATTTGCGTGCTGTTCATATACCGAGGTATCACTGAACTCTACTTTCTTCACACCGTGTGTATCATCACCTGCACTTTGTTCATTAACGGCTAATAACGTTTATCACACTTAATACATTTAATACTTCACTCTGCACACACACACACACACACACACACACACACACATGCTGAGCTCTGCTGCTCTGTGATGGAGACTCCAGTCCTGTCTAACTCAAACTCCTTCTAGAATATGTGTATCATTTATTATAAATGCTGCCCTCTTGTGGTGATTCTTTAGATTACTCTCTCTCTCTCTCTCTCTCTCTCTCTCTCTCTCTCTGTCTCTCTTTGATTCTCAATCCACACACTCGAACACTTACACACTCAATCCACAACACCAATTAGCCAGGGTTTTTTTTCTTCCAGAAAGCAGGTCATGTGACACACCCGCAGAGGCGGCGTTACCATTAGGCAAAAGTAGGCGAGCGCCCCGGACTGCCAGGGCCCCATGACTTAAGCCTAACTGAGTAGTTTAACCAGCATTTATGTCTAACATGTAAAAATGATTAAAGTCCACTCGCTGAAATAGTATTAAGATGCTGTAGTGTTTTAGTTTTTTTCATATTATTCTTAATCCAACACCCCAAATATTCATGTTTTCCCCACCCACTAAAGCTCATTTGATGAAGGAAGACTAAGCTATTAAAAGAAAAAAGCAAATAAAAAAACAGGGAGAAAGAATAAAAGCTAGAGAAATACAGTGGCAAAAGGGGAGAAGAGAAGGAAAGACATGAAAATAACATTTGAGGAGGAGAAAGAAAAAAAAGAAGAAGAGAGATGCAAAGACAAAATACAAAGAAAATGAGGAGAGTAGATATAGTGATGATGAAGAGAAACAGTAAAATGCATTAAAAGGATTGGAACGAGAGAAAGAAAGCAGTCAAGTAGCAGGAGAAATACATAAAATCAGCAGCATTAAGGGGACAGAAGAAGACGGACAAAACGTGTGAAGACGAGTAAGACACAGACGAAGACAGGAAGACAAGGATAAAGATCAGAGGTAATCATTTCCTAAGTGTTCTTTGTGTCACTCCATTGACCCGTCACAGGGTTTCTTGCTTTAGTGCGACAGCGTAGAAGACAATGAGTCCATCAACCAACCGCTATTAGTCTGCTGATCATGATTGTGATGAAATACAAAGGAATCTGCATCAGACATGGAAACTGACACTGAGTTACATTCGAATTGTAGAAGATTGTTAGTGCATTATTTAACCTGTTAATGTTGTGTTGTGTTCTACAGTGCTGATCTAGACGTCTGGATAAGATGCTGTGGGATGACGAGTGAAGGGAAGTTTAAGGTAAGATTATTAAAAACGCGCTGAATGCAGAGGGCCCCATAATCCTGTTCGCCTTGAGCCCCCAAATTGCTAAATCCGCCTCTGACTACCCGGTAAGTTTAAGAGTAAGTTAGCGGACATCCTCAACGTTCGGTTCCAAGAACGTCGGTAACTTTCTGGGTGTGTTTGTAACCATGGCAACGTGCTCTCTGAAGGTAACCTGCTCGGTAGCAGCTTCTGTTCCAGGGTCAGTTTCTTTCAGAGGTTTATTGAGCATGACGTGCGCTTTTGATGAAGATCCTTTTGGACATGGAGGCACAAATTCTACGAGGTTTATTCATCCAGGGGAGAGTTATAAGACCGCGTATTGATGTCTTTTAATTTACTAATGATTATTTATTGGAAAGAGTGTTATCGGTTTTTAAGGGAATCATTAATTTACTTAACACATCTCTTGAAACCGCATATTGCTAATGTCACAAGCCCGCGGGTCTGCGCTTAGAAAACATTCTGTACATACGGTAGCACTGCGGTTATTAGCGTCAGGACATTTAGGCTTCGTGTGGACGAGACCGTAGTCTGGCATTATTGTTGTTGCTGTTACGTGTGACGCAGCCGACACGTGATGTGATGACATCATCGTTTCACAAAATATATACGGATTGGCTGTACACACGAAACAGCCAAGTCAGGGGGTCAGGGGTCGCTCAGTGGCTAAGGCATTGGACTACGGTTCGGAAGGTCCCAGCTTCAAGTCCCACTACCACCAAGTTGTCCCTGTTGGGCGGTTTCAGTCTCCGGATCCGTGTGGACGAAACGCCGATATGATAAAAAATGTACATGTATACAGCGAAACGCGTCTCCGTGTGGACAGGCTCTCAATGTGCAGTGCAGCATGTGGGGAAGGTGTGTGTGGAGCCGCTCACACAGTATGTCTGGTACGTAAACACTTCTTCCACATGTGTGTGTACAGTTCCCTGGCCAGAAACCTCGGTGTGTTATTAAAGAGGAATTCCACAGAGTGCCAGTTTGTCCTTTGTAGTCAAATCTATCACGCATATTTATATGTAGTCATATAATATGTAGGGTGGGCCAAAAGTAGAGTTACAGTTAACACTTAAACAATTTTCCTTTATTATAAGTTTAGACTTTTATTTACATATATTATACATTTATACATTGAACATTTAATCTCTCAAGTGCTCAGAGTCCACCTTCTTGATAGTTTTCATATTTAAAACGTGATTGTGAAGGTGAAGCAGATAATGAAGTAACTGTAACCCTACTTTTGGCCCACCTTGTGTGTGTGTGTGTGTGTGTGTGTGTGTGTGTGTGTGTGTGTGTGTGTGTGTGTGTGTGTACACACATGATACTTCCATTTATGACTTTCTGTTTCAGGGTTTCCTAATGTAATTGGTGCTCTGATGACACCCACATCCCTATTAAAGCCCCTTCAGTAAATGAGGGAGACGATGTTGGACATCAATTCATGACATCAATGTTCAGGTAACAACTTGATTTTGTGTCCTTAATTTTTTGCCTTATTAAAATCCTTCGTTCATCAGTCCAGAGAGGCCGTGCGACGTCATAGTGGCTTGTGCTGAGCTTCACATCATTGCCACTATAAGAGGAGAGAGAGACTCCCTGCTTGTATTGAGGACGATGAGCTCAGAGGAACCGCTACTGCACACAACAGAGACAGGAGACAGGACGTGTCAAGAACACTTTTATTAAATTGTTTGCACTGGTCTGCTGTGCAGTTCATTTCTTTATTTCCTGAAAAACAATGAAAGTAAAATGAAAAAAGTGTGTGTGTGTGTGTGTGTGTGTGTGTGTGTTTTACATTGCTTTATATACACAACACTTTTAACATGCAACAGATTAATATTCACACGTTCATTAAAGTTCTGACCTTAAGGCGATGCTCCAGTAATTCAGTTTCTAGTGTTGCTTTTTTAATGGACAGCCTTTTCTCTTCCATTTGAAGCTGTATAAGGTCCGTCTCCATCTCACCTTTTCTGATTTGTTTTTGAAGGTGGACCTTATACAGCTCCTTTGCTGGAAGGCAAAAAATAATTAAATAAATGAGATTCTGTCAGACAATAAAATTAAAATATGGACAACTGCACACACAAGCTCTCACACTGCTTAGATCGTGCATTGAGGTTGAAGGACCTTCATCTGTGGGCAAATCCCCAGGTATGTACTGTGAAAGAACAATGACAGTTTTAACAGTCAAAAGGATGCGGAAAGGCTGTTTAATTATTTTGCATGAAATTGTAAACCCACTTAATTTAAGGTAATCAGTTACACACATTTTTTAAGTAATAATGTTTCCAATTTTAATTAAACAGAACTATAAATTTGAGTTTGTTGAACTTGTTGCAAATCAAATAAATCGATGCTGCAGCTGTTGGGAATCGAACCCGGTTCTTCCACATGGCAGGTGAAACACTGACCACTGAGACTTTCAGCTGGTGGAAGTTTAAGGTGACGGTTACTGTTACTTACGGTTACTTAAAATATCAAATTTGTTCAGCTAACTTGAAAAGTGTCATTTCTACAAACTCATAAACACCAAAAAGTTCTGAATACTCAAAAAGGTCTATTAATTTGACCTAATTGCAATTATTTACGTTAACAGTACTCAGTGTGTTTAATTACTTTGATCATTAGGGTTTACAGTGTATAATAAAAGGGACGCCGATGTCAAATGTGCTATTTAATAATCTCACACATTTACTCTGTCCGTTATTTTTTCCTCTCTCTCTTTAGCCGATGCAGCCGTGTTGCTTTTTTCATTATTATTGGCTTAAAATCTTCATATGCTGCATTTAAACCTCCAACTCCACCTCTGTGAAGTTTGCCGCTCGCTTTTTCACTTTGATTTTCCATTTTGACTCGTGAAATCGGCGATCCATTGCAAATGTCTTTATGTAGCACCGTGCACGCGCAGTAACTCTGGGTAACCAGTAGGAGGTCGATTAAACTTTCTCTTCTCAGGGGTTTTGGAACCGACATACTCGTGGTATGCGGGTTTGGACTAAATCAACCCTGAGGTTAAGTTTTACCAGGTGGTAAGTTAACCCAGCTTTCTGGAACACACCCCTGGATCACTCAGGCCTGCTGTTAATGTATTTTATTAACCGTTGCTCATGATGTCACAACGTCTGTACACCTATGGTCCCGCCCACTTCTGGATTGTAAACGGGACTTTACTTACCGGATGTCAGTGCCAAACCAGTCACAGAAGCACTTTCAGCAGGAACACACATCTGATAACGTTGTCGTCTTAAACACAATGTCTCTGCAGTAATCGCTTTAAGCATCCCAAAGGCCTCCGTGTTGTTTTATTCATGCCTAAGGCAAGCTACAAAGCTCACTAGCTTCTAACACAAAGCTAAATTCCAAATCTTTCTCTAACCCCTGATCAAGGGCACTACTTGAAGTGCGGAACAAGTGATTGTACACCCTACATAGTGCACACTATATGGAACTCAACGCCCGAACAGTTGAGTAGATATTAATCACTAAGTGTGAACTGTGAGTGTTAGTTAACGTTACCTGCACAACATGTTATGAAGCGTAAAGCACAATGTGTTCCACAGAAGCTCTGAATGAGCTAATGCTAACGCTAACACACGCCACCAAATCCTGGAGAAATTCCATATGTGTACGTTAAGATAACAAATCAAACGTCTTGGGAATCACCTGGGATGAACAGCAGTTCGGTCTTAATCAGATTGAGCTTCAGCAGATGTGCCGCGTCCTGGAGGAGATGTTTGTCAGACATGAGGAGATCCGGGTGGAAACCTGAGTGTCTGCGGGAGGAAAGGAGAGAATAAGTCATCTGCGTGTCATCTGCATAACAATGGTATGAAAATCCACGCGATGATATGACCTTACCAAGAGACCGGGGATAGAACATAGCGCAGGAGTCTTTTATTAAACATCAACCCAAACACACACAGCAGGCTAATGTTGGGTAACGCCGCTTCTGCTGTACGCTGGTGTGACTGGTGTCGTGGTGGTCATGTGACTGTGTAAGGTCAGTAAAGGAGATGTTGAGTTCACCGAGGTGGTGATGTTCGGGTGATGTTCTCTGGTCAGTGTCTGCTGTCATGGTGTTTGTAATCCTGTTCTGTGCTGCTTGTAATAAACTCTGCTAAGTTCTGCGTGTATCAAACAGAAGCACATGTTATACACACTGTACATCTCTGCCAAAACCTGAGCCCCTTCCAAGTCTCTCTCTCTCTCTCTCTGTCTGTAGAATCCATTATGCCTTCCAGATGTGGCCTTTTCCGCTGCTCTGTCGCAATACGTCCCTGCAGTGTGAGAGATCAGACTCGTCTGTCATTGTTAATGACTGCATCAGTCTCACTCCTTGAACATCTTTATCTACTCATTTTTTCCTTCGTCCAATCCGTCACACTGTTACGGTTTTGTACACGTCTCTGTCTGACGTCTGAGTGGGTTTGAGACGGACGGTGCGAGTGCGTTGTGGATCTGTGCTTTTCACGACCCCCACACCTCCAGGAAATGCCCATAACAGATGTTTGTGTCAACCTCAGGGAGATCTTACATGCATGGATACTTAAAAAAGAAACAGCTTTCTAACTGTGTTTATTCCATTATACAGAGTTGAACAGCTCGCTCTTGTCTCGTGCTCACAGTTTAAGAGTTTTATTTCTCAGAGCTAGAGTTTGTGTGGATGGTTTATCGTTGGTATAACTAAAAGATAACCAGCACTGAAGCCCACAGGTGTCGTGTGATTAATGCTAACGAGCTCCTTGGCCTCCTTCTGCAGCCAGCACGTCTGAGACATATAGTGCCTTGCAAAAGTATACACACCCCTTTATTTTTCACATTTGTTTTACAAATAAAAATGTCTCATGCGTTTGTATTCACCCCCCCCCCCCCTTACTCTGATATACTGATCTAAGGTCCAGTTCCCTTCAAGAGTCACTTAATTAGTAAGTAATGTCACCCTGTGTGTAATTCCATCTCAGTATTAAGGCACAAAGCCATGTGGAAGAAAGTGCTCTGGTCAGATGAGACCAAAATGAAACTTTTTGGTTTAAATGCTAAGCGCTACGTGGAAAACTAACCCTGTGAAACATGGTGGTGGCAGCATGATGCTGTGGGGACGCTTTTCTTCAGCAGGGACAGGGACAGCTGGTCATAGATGATGGGGAGATGGATGGAGACAAAAACAGGACAATGTTAGAAGAAAACCTGTTAGAGTCTGTAGAAGACTTGAGACTGGGGCGGAGCTTCACCTTCCAGCAGGACACACAGCCAGAGCTACAGTGGAAGGGTTTAGATCAAAGCTTATTCATGTGTTAGAGTCAAAGTCCAGACCCAAATCCAACTGAGAGTCTGTGGCGCGAGACTTGAACGATGTACAAATCCGATAGAGACACGCGCGAAAGAGCTGCAGCTGTAATACAGAGAGAGGTGGCGCTACAGAGCACTGACTCAGGGGGGTGAATACATATGCACGCCACACTTCTCAGAGATTTATTAGTAAAAACTTTAAAGCCATTGACTTCATGACTGTGTGTCCCTCTGTCACATAACCTGCAATAAGACACGTGTTCGTGTGGCAGTGACGTCACAGAGCGTGGAGAAGGTCGATGCCAATACTTTTGCAAGGCGCCCTCGGTGGTGACGCGCGCCCTCTGGCGGCTTTATTACGGAACGCTGGGTATTGGTAGTGGGCGTGGCTCGCCCTGTTACGTCAGAGGGAGTGCTCCTAGAGCAGCGCGCTCTCGGTCTGCATGTCAAACACACACACACACACACACGGGGAGTGATCCGCGCGCGCACTGTGAGCCGATCAGAGCAGAAATCTCAGCGGAGCCACGATGGGTTTGTACAGACTTATAGCGCCTGTCTCACTGTCTCTCTGTCTCACTGTCCCTGTCTCACTGCACTGTCTCTGTCTGTCTCACTGCACTCTGTGTCTCTCTAGTGTCTCATTACTCTTGTCTTTGTTGTGCATCAGTGCTGGGAGTGTATGATGTGCATGCATTAAACACACACACACACACACACACACACTCTCTGCCCCCTGGACTTATTACATGCAGATTTCCATCATCAATGTGGAATTGAGTTACAGTCAGACTCACTAGTTCAGGATTTGTTAATCCTGGATTTGCTTTAATTCACTCTGTGGCTTTGGTCTGTATTTGGATTAAATGTGTATCTGTTAAACCCAGACTCACTAGTTCTGTTCAGGATTTGTTCATGTGAGATTCTGTAGTTTATAAAAAGGTTGATGTTGGTTCTGGAGTTTTGGATTCGTTCAGTCTGAGTTAATCTGCTGATCTGGTGTGTTTATGATGAGGGAAACAGATCTGCGGGTCGCCACAGGGGCATTCGGGGGGTTCGGGGTAAAGCTGGGGGTGAAACACACACACACACACACACACACACACACACACACTGAAACAGATTTTAGTTTTTTGTAATTCCTGTAACTCTTGAGTAAGTTGAGGATGGAAGCGTTATTCTGCTCTGTGTGAGCGTGTGTGTGTGTGTGTGTGTGTGTGTGTGTGAGTGTGTGTGTATGTATGTGTGTGTGTGTATGTGTGTGTGTGTGTGAGAGAGAGCGTGTGTGTGTGTGTGCGCACTGAGCGACGCCTCATAAAGACTTCCAGCAGGTTTAGAAAGGCTTTAGAGCTTTAAGAGGACTGTGGGCCAGATGGGGATAGCAGCTCTGTGTGTGTGTGTGTGTGTGTGTGTGTGTGTGTGTTGTTTCGCCCTGCTATTCTTCCTGTTGTTTTTTTTCCCTCCCTCCCTTGTCCTTTTTCTTGCACTGTGTGTGTGTGTGTGTGTGTGTGTGTGTGTGTGCGCGTGTTTCAAGTTGTGTCTTTGTCTCTCTCTTGCTTCTTCCTTCCTCACTCTGTAAGTTCAGCTATTCCTGAGGAACTTTGGAATTTTCTAAGATGTTTAAAGGATTGTGTGTGTGTGTGTGTGTGTGTGTGTGTGTGTCATGTTTAGTCTGTGCGTTTTTAAATATGCGGACATGCAAACGCCGCTGTCCTCTTTCTCATCCTGAAGCTGGACCATGGAGATTAGATGTCCGATTATCAATCCACACACACACACACACACACACACACACACAGTGTGTCCTTGCCGAAGCGAGCGGCCGTCCTGAGTGTGTCTGGTGTCCGTCCTGACCTCGCCTGAGTGTAATGTGTTTCCTCACGAGGACGTTTCCGTGCTGAGATCCTCCCGCGCGAACCCTCGGCACCGCGGGGTCTCGGAAAATCTGACTCACTCCCTCGCCACATTGTTTTCATCCAGTCTAAGGCTGAAAATAATCACATGCTGTTTGTTTCACTAGCGTCTGATTTGTTGATTTATTGGACTGAATTCTTTGTTTAAACGCGACAGCGGAGCGAGAGAGTCTTATTAAACCCAGAGCTTCTACACGTCCACGTCTTCTCATGCTCTTCTGAGCTGGAGGCTGCACACACACACACACACACACACACACACACACACACACACGCGCAAATTAAGTTCGGTTCATTTGTTACCCTGCACATTTCATACATTTCTACTGATAAGTGACACGTGAACAATCTATAATTATTAAATACTTGATGAGCCCAATACCATTATGACATCATTTTAGAAACGGGGGGGATTTTATGTTTAGATCTCAAAAAAGCCCCAGATGCAGGAAAAAAAATCATTGCACTGTGATGTCACTCAGTGTGATGTCACAATATAAATGTCCCACAGAAAGTTATTTTCCACTTTTCGGCACAAAGGCGCCGTCACGGCTGATCCTCGAGCCCAGGACATGCAGGACAGGCTCAGGTTTTTGACCCCGAAAAGCCCAAAATGGTGGGAAAAAACCCCATAGGAGTCCAGTAGGGCTCCTCGCACACTGTGAGTACAGAGGGCTGATGTCGTAGTGTTTGGGCTCTAATAATCAATAATCAGTGATGACAGGATGAACATTCTCTCAGTTTGAGTTAAACAGAAGTGAGTCGTGTGAGAGAAATAAAACAAGTGAAAATAAGAAGCATTAAGGTTTATTGCCTGAAGTGTAAGTGCGCCCTCTAGTGGTAGACAAATTCACAGAAATGTGAGCTACGGAGAAACATGATGCAAAACATCAAATATTACTGGATCATCGTATCGCATGTGGAGATAACGGCACGAATCCCATCAGGAACAAAATGACAACAGTTTTACAAATAGCAGTTGTGATGTGTTCGGGAGGGGGAGGGGGAATGTTGAGGCCAGTTCCTAACAAATAATTATGTGTGTGTGCGCGTGCGTGTGTGTGTTTGTTTGAGGAGAAACAGGATGACATCACACACACACACACACACACACACACACACAATTTCATGTCACTCTTTGTGGAAACATAAAGTGTCAGCATCAGATGATTTGTTTTGTTCTGCCTGCACATTTCCAGAAAGTCCTCGTCAGTTGATAAATGCTTCACACACTCACACACTCACACACACACACACACACACACACACACACACACACACACACACCGAGGGAGAGGGGGAACGGACTTATGTAAGTTTAACAGAACGAGGTTGAATTCTGGAATAAATAAAACGTATCACTGAGGAACACCAAAAGGATCAAAAGAGGATATGTATGTGTGTGCGCGTGTTTAGGGGATTATGGATGGCGAAGTGGGTCTGAACACTCTGAGCGCTACAGTACCATGTGGTGCGAGTCTGGGACCTGTGGGCGGGGCTAAATCACTCAGTTCAATTCACTTTTATTTGTATAACGCTTTAACAGCCATCATTGTCACAAAGCTGCTTTACAGAATCAAAAGAAAGTTTAGACGTTTATGGTGTGTGTGTGTGTGTGTGTGTGTGTGTGTGTGTGTGTGTGTGTGTTTGAGGATCAGACAGAGAAATAAGGGCAGTTTTACTCTCACAACTCAGTTTTTCTTCACTTTAAATGTTTCTGGTGCTGAGGTCAAAGACCTGCTGAGACGTGTGTGTGTGTGTGTGTGTGTGTGTGTGTGTGTGTGTGTGACTTGGACTGAAACCCCTGTCACTTCTCACTGTTGCACAACATAAACTGCGTCAGTGTTTCTCTTGGCTCGAGTCTCTAACTAATGTGTTTCAGCTGGACCTAAAACTTTTAACTTTAACTTTATTATATTATCTTCAGCAGAGCGACAGCAGCTCTCTCTCTCACACACACACACACTCACACACACACACACACACACACACACACACACACACACACACACACACACACACACTGAGCTCTAATGTGTTAATGATAATTTAAAATATTATTATCTGGAAGCTAGCTGCCTAGCATTGTGTGTGTGTGTGTGTCTGTGTGTGTGCGCGCACGTGTGTGTGCGCGTGTGTGATTGTTGTTTGAGTTTAAAGTGTCGCTGCTTTCGCGATGAGTTTTCTTCTCTTTAAAGGAAATGGTGTCCGGTTGTTTGTCCGCGTGTTTCCTGCGTACGTTGTCTGTCTGGAGTGTGTTCCAGTGATGGCGCGGCACAAACACACTCCAGGTTTTGGCGCTGTAACATTATGTTTGAACTTCATTATCGTCAAGTTAAATCCAGTTTGTTTCATCTTGTTGAGCTCAGACGAGCACCGCGGTCAGCCAGGTGCAGGTTTAGGACCTCGCGGTGTACAAACACCTTTAACCTCATGATGACTGAGAATTTAGAAGTAAATGAATGAAAAAGGGGCGGGGTCATAGTGACCAGCTGGCACTACACGGGCGTGAGCGGCGCACTTTCTAATTCGTGGACTAAGGAGAAAGAAAACAGCACATGATGGATGAGGAGACGAGGAGTGTTGGTGGTGTGGTGTGACGCGGTGGTGTGTGTGATCCAGTCGGAGAATCACTGCTTCACACCGCTGAGACACCCGTTAGCACCGACACCGTGTTTCTGCCACTGGACGTTCAGGGACGCGCCAGAGGGGACGAGCGGCCGAGATGGTGTTAAAGGCGCTATTATTAAAGAGCAGGCTTTGTCGATGCGCATTCTGGAGGCTCTGCGTTCTGGCGCGACACACAGAGGACACTCAGTTCCTACAGACGGCGCTTTGTGCTCCGCTCTGATCTCACTACTCGAGCCGAACACAAAAACAGCTTCCGAACCGCACTCATCACGCACAAGTCTTCATTTGCAGCCCAGATGGGAACAAATACGAGGTGTGTGTGTGTGTGTGTGTGGCTTTAAAGGCCTCGCAGACAGAATTTTAAACACCTTTAAGTAGGAGGAAAAGCTTTCAGCGCGCCGGCCTTGACCTTCACCAAGCTGGAATTAGTGTGATTCAAACCATATGACCTGCGCCGGAGCTCCGTGTCCTCTTAAAGCGGAGCGAAACGACACACAACACATCTCACACACACACACACACACACACACACACACTCTTAAACAGAGAGTGCTGTGTCTCTCGTCTGAAGTCTGTATTTGGCTCAGGGCTGCTTTCATTGTTTTGCTTCATGAGAAGTGTGTGTGTGTGTGTGTGTGTGTGTGTGTGTGTGTGTGTGTGTTCTCACTGAACTTGTACCCAATTAAATTCCCCCAAAGCAGCTTTTAAGCAGGTTACGTAACTCGAGTGTGATTCAGGCCCATGTGATGCCGAGCTGATTCTCCAGTGAGGAGAACGAGTGTGTATTGAAATAAACAGCTGTGTGTGTGTGTGTGTTTCAGAACGAGGAGAGCATGCAAGACTCACAAGCATTTAAAACTCCTCTTGCGTGCATGAGAATTTCTCAAATAGCTTGACGTTCTCTCTCCAGATGCATGGACAGCTGCAGGAAACTCTATAGTGCGCTCGTCCCTGGCGCGGTCGCTGCGCTAGCCGCTTAGCTGCTGTAACGCGATAAAGAGCTGAAACGCTCAAGACTGGGAAACTCGTTGCGTAGCTTTTCCAGCGTGTATCATGCGAATCGATTAGCTCGGTGGTATTACGGCGTAACCCAGGAGGAGACGCCGCATGTCCGTGGAATCTGATGTGAACAGACCAGCTGTCTGATGGAGGACAAACACTGGGACTGTGTGGTTCCGATCTCGTTTCATTTCTCACTAAAGACAGCGATGCGGCGGAGCTTTAGGCTTTTAGACGGTCCAGCTCTGTCCTTTCATCATCTGGACACTCGGCCCAACCAGATCAGCTTCTAAAGCGTTAACTTTCATGCTAATACCTCTGCGCTAGTTGCGCTAGTGAGGTGCTCTCTGCTTTTAGGTCGGGTCGGGTGAGGTCAGGTCAGGTCAGGGGCTCGGCACTAACACTTGTTGGGTTTGTGTTTGGACTGTATGAGACGTCTGTGCGTCTGGAGCTCGTTCTAGTCACTGAGATCATCCTGATGATGCGGCGCTTCTTCTCCATGTCAGCATCCTAAAAACTAGCGGCTGACTAACACCCAGCAGGTGTTCCTCACGGGTTAAACGATAAATCTGTTAAAGATGTCAGACGTTGTTTTTCGGGAACTGAACTTGACAACTCCCAAGAAAGAAAACCCAAGAAACGCGGTCTTTCAGGCGATAGATCAGATGCTAGTTAAGCTGTTGGTCCGGAGCCAGAAGAACGGCTTTGCCAAAGAGCTTGGCTGATTTGCAAGGTTTCTCACACACACACACACACACACACACACACACACACACACACACACACACACACACAGTGAAGCACTGGACTCAAAATGAAACTCTACAGCTTCTGCTTGGGCCGAGCCAAACCACAGAGTGCCGCCTGACGAGCAGCTCGAGTGGAAGCGTCCTGGTTCCCGCCGCTGACCGACGCCGTCGTCCCTCGCAGCGTGCGCTGTAGTTGCAGGTTGAGACTGAATTCTGCGATGACTTCCTTCGGTTTCACTCTGAAAAGCTGCAGTATGCGTGATGAGCTGCGACTGATTCAGAGTTTCCCCGTCTGAGTCTCGGGAGCTCGAGCCAAAATTCCAGCAGTGTTCCCTGGCTCGGTCCCGCGGCATCAGATTTTCCTAAAGATCATCAAAACGACTAATGGGGCGAAGTGAGGGTCCGTTCAGTACCAGGGTTTAGGGAGAAGCCTTTAAAATGGTGTCGAGGTGAAACCTTCACATGAAGCCTCTGGAACATCCACAACATGAACAAGTGAGATTTTACTGAATGTTCAGTGAAATGTTCCTTGACTTTTGGAACAAGCATGAGCTTTTTGGCGTCTCTCTCTAGAGCACCACACTGAATTTAAAATGAAACGAGTATTAAAGGCGACCCTTATGTTTGTCACGCTCTTGAGTCCCGTATCTCTGCAACTCTGAGTCGTGCATTCCTGCGTTTGTCAGAGTTTAACGGTCAGATGTTTGACTTGGACCGAAGCTGGTGTTTTTATATCCGCTTGATCCGAGGCTCATTGGTGCTTTCCACAGTTAATTTCAGTTTCCAATTACACATATACATTCCTGGTTTTGGTCCTTTACCCTTCATAGGGTTGGGGGTCAAATCTTAACTCAGTGTGCGAGTGTGTGCGAGTGTGTGCGAGTGTGTGCGAGTGTGTGCGAGTGTGTGCGAGTGTGCATAAGCCCATGCTTATGAGTTTCCTCCGGTTTCCTCCCTCTGTCCAAACATATATGCTGTAGGCCGACCTGGAGCTCCCAGTTTGCCCAGAATACACAGTTGTGATGGGTTGCTGCCCCACCTTAGATGGATGGATGTTGACTCGAGACCCTGGAATTACTTTACCACTTTTTAACCAGCGATGTTTGTGAACGCAGCGTCTATAATACTCATCCAAGTTTCCTTTCTTCCTTCAAAACCAGTTAAAGCATTTTCACTCCCAGCTTCTTCACCCTGTACCATACCATCCTTTATACTGGTTTTGGAAGTTGGAACGCTCAGGTTTCAAAAAAAGATTTATTTGGATTGTTATTTTCTTTTGAAACCTAAAAGTCATTGTTTTGCGTGAGCATGATGGATCATGAACCAGTTTTATATGCAAAACACCATCTTAAAGAAGTTTCTTCTTCTGGAGTCTTCTGCTCTCTCAGCCAGCCTCTACGTCAGTAGACCTACTGTAACGTCCAGTGTTCCTAGGTCAGGCTTTGGTTCCTCTCTGACTCTGACCTGGATAAAATGGTTACTAGAGAATAAAGTCTGCTGGCCCATAGTACGAGCTTCCTCAGGAACCTTGCAGCTGTGTTCATTTACAAGAACATCTGGGTCCAGATTGCATTCCACACTTTCCTTTGTTTGGAATCTCAGCAACATCTCTGCTTCAGTTGCTTATTAAGCCGAACTTTCCATCCCATAATAAGCACAAGCTTCTCTTCTTATTTGCCGGTGCTACATGGAGCGAACAGTAACCTGCCTCCAGCGAATCCAGAGAATTGTGGGATACGTTATAAAGCGCAGGACTTTCTGTGCATCGTTATGTGCAGAAAGTCCTGCGCTTTATATGCGCTTTATTTATGTGTCACGAGCGGCGGTGCTGCACGTTCCCACGCGGCTGGACGTCCATTGTCCCTGGTTCACAGGCTCCAGCTTTGGGGCTTTGTCAAGAGGGTCTAAGGCTCCAGAGATTTTGGGTCAAAGGTCGAGAGAGTCGGGGTCTTGGCTGAAGAGTGCAGCTGACGGGGTGTGCTGTTCCGTACAGAGACATGCAGCATTTTTTCTGCAGCATTTTTTAAGTAGCTAGCCTGCTGCCATCCCTACAGCCTTAGCATGATACCGAGCTAAAAGGCTAGCTTAAAGGCGTGTTTATAAGGTGCAGCACAAACACGGCTTAGAATTTCAAAAATAAACCATCTACAGTACTGCACGAGAACTTTATAGCAACATAATAGTTTAATATCGATATTTTTAATCCATCTAAATATTACTGATTGGAGGAAATTGGGAAAGCAGCAGGCTGGCGGTTCACTGGTTCGGTCCTGCAGTCTGTTGTTGTGCCGCCTTGACTCCACTCTCGCCCCCTGGTGTTTGTGCTCCAGCGTGCCGCGGTGTCCAGCCGCCTCTTTCTGCCCGTTTGTGGTGTGAATGTGCTGAATAGGGCAGCTGTTGGTGTAATGGATGTTCAGCAGATGGGAACCTGTGGCCGTGACTCTCAGCCTGTGGGAAAACTCCAACGCAGGTTTAATGGTGTGTGGAGAAATAAAGGAGACGTGCGGAGGCGATCACGTGACGCCGTGTTTCAGGCTGCAGCTTCACTCATTACAGTCAGAGATCGATCTGTAGTCGAAAAGAAATCGGAATAATATTTAATCCCATGTCTGTCCAAACCCTCCATCTGTATCGGTTCAGCTCCGCCCCACTCGCGCCGCTGCCATCAACACGCCGATTATATCTGTATTAATTGTATATAATGTCAAATAGACATTTTATTCTTTACATTCCTGTTTCTGTTAAATGACCTGTTTCTTTTTTTCCTTCTTTAAAGAAAACTGCCAGCATCTGAGTTTATTTATTTATTTATTTATTTTATTTATTTATTTATTTACAGTTCTCATTTGCAATATGAATCTTACATTCCTGGCTTTTTTCTTTTAAACAAGTGTTGGATGAAATCTTCTGCAGTATTTGTTGGATTCCTGGCTTTATTATCATTATTATTATTTCTTCTTTTCTGCCACACGCTGATGCTTTCCTAAGAAACTTGGATCCAAAAGTCCAAACATGTCATTACTGTCCTGCTGATTCAGTGTCTCTGGTTAGCGTCCACTTACTGAGAGAAATAACACTCCATGAAGCAGATATTTAAAACCGCTCGTTATTCGTCCCTTTATGAAACCGCCCCGCCCCCCCCGCCCGCCCGCCCCCATTTGTTTGCGGATGTTCCATTAGTGTGTGAGGTCGAGTGTTTAATATGTGAGTGTTGGATAAAGCCAGTGTTGTAGTTACTGGAATCAGGGCCGTGTTCACCAAAAATCCTAAAAACTAGTAGCTCAGAAGAAACCCAGACGTGTTTAATCTAAAATGAAGAACGGTCATTCTTTAAATAGAATTATATATATATTAATACTCATCTTTTGTGTTCCACTTAGAGTGTTTGTTGCCAAAAAGCTCCATCTTGGTCTCATCTGACCGAAGAACGCGGTCCCAGTTGAAGCCGCAGTATCGCTTAGCCAACTCCAAACGTTTGCGTTTATGATTGTGACTGAGAAAAGGTTTTTTCCTTGCAGGCCTCCCAAAGAGCTTGTTGGCATGTTGATATCGTCTGATGGTTGTTTTGGAGACTTTGTGACCCCAACATGCTCTCATGTGTTGCAGTTCTTTAA